>JBAIZL010000369.1:3772500-3795000 GCA_036971475.1 Prosapia bicincta
AAGTGAAAATTATCTAAGAAATCGTTGTCAACAAGTTTTCTAAAATTGTTTATATTGGGAAAATAGTCTACGGATTTTCCCAATAATTGGAATATAGGGGGTTTATTAGCACCTGCAATCAAATCGGTAAAGTACAAATTTTCTGAAATATAGTTATCATGAAGTTCTCGGAAAGTATATATATATATATATATACACGTGTGTGTGTGTGTATGTGAATTTGTAAATTTTTTGTCGGAAACTATTCTAAGGATTTTCACAAAAAATGGTGTAAAGAGGATTTTAACCTCAGCAATCCAATTTGGTAAGTGAAAATTATCTAAGAAATCGTTGTCAACAAGTTTTCTAAAATTGTTTATATTGGGAAAATAGTCTACGGATTTTCCCAATAATTGGAATATAGGGGGTTTATTAGCACCTGCAATCAAATCGGTAAAGTACAAATTTTCTGAAATATAGTTATCATGAAGTTCTCGGAAAGTATATATATATATATAATATCCTTAAACGACTAATAATTGTATAAATGTACATTTTTTCTAGGTAACTACTCCAAGAATATTCACTAAAATTTGTTCATAGGGGTTTGTAAGGGCTAATTCAAAATGTTCTGAGAAATTATATATATATATATATATATATATATATATATATATATATATACACGTGTGTGTGTGTGTGTATGTGAATTTGTAAATTTTTTGTCGGAAACTATTCTAAGAATTTTCACAAAAAATGGTGTAAAGAGGATTTTAACCTCAGCAATCCAATTTGGTAAGTGAAAATTATCTAAGAAATCGTTGTCAACAAGTTTTCTAAAATTGTTTATATTGGGAAAATAGTCTACGGATTTTCCCAATAATTGGAATATAGGGGGTTTATTAGCACCTGCAATCAAATCGGTAAAGTACAAATTTTCTGAAATATAGTTATCATGAAGTTCTCGGAAAGTATATATATATATATAATATCCTTAAACGACTAATAATTGTATAAATGTACATTTTTTCTAGGTAACTACTCCAAGAATATTCACTAAAATTTGTTCATAGGGGTTTGTAAGGGCTAATTCAAAATGTTCTGAGAAATTATATATATATATATATATATATATATATTTATATATATACACGTGTGTGTGTGTGTGTATGTGAATTTGTAAATTTTTTGTCGGAAACTATTCTAAGAATTTTCACAAAAAATGGTGTAAAGAGGATTTTAACCTCAGCAATCCAATTTGGTAAGTGAAAATTATCTAAGAAATCGTTGTCAACAAGTTTTCTAAAATTGTTTATATTGGGAAAATAGTCTACGGATTTTCCCAATAATTGGAATATAGGGGGTTTATTAGCACCTGCAATCAAATCGGTAAAGTACAAATTTTCTGAAATATAGTTATCATGAAGTTCTCGGAAAGTATATATATATATATAATATCCTTAAACGACTAATAATTGTATAAATGTACATTTTTTCTAGGTAACTACTCCAAGAATATTCACTAAAATTTGTTCATAGGGTTTTTTAAGGGCTAATTCAAAATGTTCTGAGAAATTATATATATATATATATATATATATATATATATATATATATATATATATATATATATATATACACGTGTGTGTGTGTGTATGTGAATTTGTAAATTTTTTGTCGGAAACTATTCTAAGGATTTTCACAAAAAATGGTGTAAAGGGGATTTTAACCTCAGCAATCCAATTTGGTAAGTGAAAATTATCTAAGAAATCGTTGTCAACAAGTTTTCTAAAATTGTTTATATTGGGAAAATAGTCTACGGATTTTCCCAATAATTGGAATATAGGGGGTTTATTAGCACCTGCAATCAAATCGGTAAAGTACAAATTTTCTGAAATATAGTTATCATGAAGTTCTCGGAAAGTATATATATATATATATATACACGTGTGTGTGTGTGTATGTGAATTTGTAAATTTTTTGTCGGAAACTATTCTAAGGATTTTCACAAAAAATGGTGTAAAGAGGATTTTAACCTCAGCAATCCAATTTGGTAAGTGAAAATTATCTAAGAAATCGTTGTCAACAAGTTTTCTAAAATTGTTTATATTGGGAAAATAGTCTACGGATTTTCCCAATAATTGGAATATAGGGGGTTTATTAGCACCTGCAATCAAATCGGTAAAGTACAAATTTTCTGAAATATAGTTATCATGAAGTTCTCGGAAAGTATATATATATATATAATATCCTTAAACGACTAATAATTGTATAAATGTACATTTTTTCTAGGTAACTACTCCAAGAATATTCACTAAAATTTGTTCATAGGGGTTTGTAAGGGCTAATTCAAAATGTTCTGAGAAATTATATATATATATATATATATATATATATATATATATATATATATACACGTGTGTGTGTGTGTGTATGTGAATTTGTAAATTTTTTGTCGGAAACTATTCTAAGGATTTTCACAAAAAATGGTGTAAAGAGGATTTTAACCTCAGCAATCCAATTTGGTAAGTGAAAATTATCTAAGAAATCGTTGTCAACAAGTTTTCTAAAATTGTTTATATTGGGAAAATAGTCTACGGATTTTCCCAATAATTGGAATATAGGGGGTTTATTAGCACCTGCAATCAAATCGGTAAAGTACAAATTTTCTGAAATATAGTTATCATGAAGTTCTCGGAAAGTATATATATATATATAATATCCTTAAACGACTAATAATTGTATAAATGTACATTTTTTCTAGGTAACTACTCCAAGAATATTCACTAAAATTTGTTCATAGGGGTTTTTAAGGGCTAATTCAAAATGTTCTGAGAAATTATATATATATATATATATATATACACGTGTGTGTGTGTGTATGTGAATTTGTAAATTTTTTGTCGGAAACTATTCTAAGGATTTTCACAAAAAATGGTGTAAAGAGGATTTTAACCTCAGCAATCCAATTTGGTAAGTGAAAATTATCTAAGAAATCGTTGTCAACAAGTTTTCTAAAATTGTTTATATTGGGAAAATAGTCTACGGATTTTCCCAATAATTGGAATATAGGGGGTTTATTAGCACCTGCAATCAAATCGGTAAAGTACAAATTTTCTGAAATATAGTGATCATGAAGTTCTCGGAAAGTATATATATATATATATACACGTGTTTGTGTGTGTGTATGTGAATTTGTAAATTTTTTGTCGGAAACTATTCTAAGAATTTTCACAAAAAATGGTGTAAAGAGGATTTTAACCTCAGCAATCCAATTTGGTAAGTGAAAATTATCTAAGAAATCGTTGTCAACAAGTTTTCTAAAATTGTTTATATTGGGAAAATAGTCTACGGATTTTCCCAATAATTGGAATATAGGGGGTTTATTAGCACCTGCAATCAAATCGGTAAAGTACAAATTTTCTGAAATATAGTGATCATGAAGTTCTCGGAAAGTATATATATATATATATATATATATACACACGTGTTTGTGTGTGTGTATGTGAATTTGTAAATTTTTTGTCGGAAACTATTCTAAGAATTTTCACAAAAAATGGTGTAAAGAGGATTTTAACCTCAGCAATCCAATTTGGTAAGTGAAAATTATCTAAGAAATCGTTGTCAACAAGTTTTCTAAAATTGTTTATATTGGGAAAATAGTCTACGGATTTTCCCAATAATTGGAATATAGGGGTTTTATTAGCACCTGCAATCAAATCGGTAAAGTACAAATTTTCTGAAATATAGTGATCATGAAGTTCTCGGAAAGTATATATATATATATATATATACACGTGTGTGTGTGTGTATGTGAATTTGTAAATTTTTTGTCGGAAACTATTCTAAGGATTTTCACAAAAAATGGTGTAAAGAGGATTTTAACCTCAGCAATCCAATTTGGTAAGTGAAAATTATCTAAGAAATCGTTGTCAACAAGTTTTCTAAAATTGTTTATATTGGGAAAATAGTCTACGGATTTTCCCAATAATTGGAATATAGGGGGTTTATTAGCACCTGCAATCAAATCGGTAAAGTACAAATTTTCTGAAATATAGTGATCATGAAGTTCTCGGAAAGTATATATATATATATATACACGTGTGTGTGTGTGTGTGTATGTGAATTTGTAAATTTTTTGTCGGAAACTATTCTAAGAATTTTCACAAAAAATGGTGTAAAGAGGATTTTAACCTCAGCAATCCAATTTGGTAAGTGAAAATTATCTAAGAAATCGTTGTCAACAAGTTTTCTAAAATTGTTTATATTGGGAAAATAGTCTACGGATTTTCCCAATAATTGGAATATAGGGGGTTTATTAGCACCTGCAATCAAATCGGTAAAGTACAAATTTTCTGAAATATAGTTATCATGAAGTTCTCGGAAAGTATATATATATATATAATATCCTTAAACGACTAATAATTGTATAAATGTACATTTTTTCTAGGTAACTACTCCAAGAATATTCACTAAAATTTGTTCATAGGGGTTTGTAAGGGCTAATTCAAAATGTTCTGAGAAATTATATATATATATACGTGTGTGTGTGTGTGTGAATTTGTAAATTTTTTGTCGGAAACTATTCTAAGGATTTTCACAAAAAATGGTGTAATGAGGATTTTAACCTCAGCAATCCAATTTGGTAAGTGAAAATTATCTAAGAAATCGTTGTCAACAAGTTTTCTAAAATTGTTTATATTGGGAAAATAGTCTACGGATTTTCCCAATAATTGGAATATAGGGGGTTTATTAGCACCTGCAATCAAATCGGTAAAGTACAAATTTTCTGAAATATAGTTATCATGAAGTTCTCGGAAAGTATATATATATATATAATATCCTTAAACGACTAATAATTGTATAAATGTACATTTTTTCTAGGTAACTACTCCAAGAATATTCACTAAAATTTGTTCATAGGGGTTTTTAAGGGCTAATTCAAAATGTTCTGAGAAATTATATATATATATATATATATACACGTGTGTGTGTGTGTATGTGAATTTGTAAATTTTTTGTCGGAAACTATTCTAAGGATTTTCACAAAAAATGGTGTAAAGAGGATTTTAACCTCAGCAATCCAATTTGGTAAGTGAAAATTATCTAAGAAATCGTTGTCAACAAGTTTTCTAAAATTGTTTATATTGGGAAAATAGTCTACGGATTTTCCCAATAATTGGAATATAGGGGGTTTATTAGCACCTGCAATCAAATCGGTAAAGTACAAATTTTCTGAAATATAGTTATCATGAAGTTCTCGGAAAGTATATATATATATATATATATATATATATATATATATAATTGTAATTTGTTTCTCGAAATCTGCTTTAAGATTTTTCCCAAGGTTAGCGTGTAGGGGATTTTATAGCTCTACCAATCCAGCCTGAGTCAAAAAGTTTTGTGAAAAATCAGTATCAAGTTTTCGACAATCTTTAAACTTTCAAATGTACTTTAAAGGTTTTCATCGAAATTATTATATTGGGGTAACCTTAGTAATCCAATGGGTATGTGAAATATTTCTGAAAAATCGTTATCGACAAGTTTTCGAAAATTTTAAGAAGTTTATATTTCCAGAATTACGTTGGACTAGAGCAAGAGTCAACTTGGATGTACTATCCAAATACATCAATTTCCAGTTAGACCAGCATTTGCCATGACAATCCATAAGTCACAGTGGCAAACGTTTGATTATGTTGGTATCGACTTATGAACCTTCATTTTTATGCACGGGGAGCTGTAGGGCTAACCTCTAGGATTAAAACAAGGAGTAGCTTTAAAATGTTTTTGCCAATTGAAAATCCACGTCATACGGGAAACATAATGTTTAAAATTTCGGACTCAATCAGAGTATGGCCCTATCTTAGATAGGTTTCCTTATATTATATAGATAATTTAAAAAAACTAATCACAGAAGTTGTTCAGTGAGTTTAATTCCCCATCTTAAGAAATCCCTACTAACTTTGATTATTTACACAACTTTTACAAAATACAGAGATTTTCTGCGTAAGTTAAAAAAGGTAACTAACACTATAGATATTGCAGTTTTACTCATATTTAAATCCTAGATTAAATATCCCAGTGGCGCTCACCCCAAAGTCACAGAACGCCTCGTGCAAGGCTCCTCCCTCTGTATCTGAGGCTTACTGTTTTATTACCTTACATTTGAATATACGTTAAACAATATTTTACCTACAAGTCGTATATCCCACTTGAGACTTGCGACTGAAATCTCTGCACCAACGCGCACTGATCCCACAGGAATAACATGGATACAGACAGGGAGTAGTTTCCTTTGAATGATGGAAAGTGTGAAACAGACAAAATATTCTCTGATATAAACAAGATGTTTTCCATAATAAAATTCTTCTTATTAAAATCTCTATACATAATCATTATAATTTGAAATAACATTATTTTACAGGAACATTTAGAGAGACTTTTATTAAAAAAATTAATGGAAAATCATAGGTTATACTGTCAAACGTCTACAAATATATCTAAAAAAAATGATTTACGAAAACATTCGATTATAACCAAGAAACCACTACGATCAAGGATTGCAAGGCCTATATTCCCATTCAGTATGGGGAGGTGGGGCGCAGTAGTGCCAACCCTCTAAGAATATAAAGACGATATTATTCCTTTTTACTGTTTAATTTTTTTTGCGGGTGGAAAATTTTATGATAGCCTTTTAATTGCTACAATAAATTTGCTGTCTTTTTAAGAGCTGTAAGGTTTCTCGTTTGGGTTTCTTGTGCGGGTTTGTGTTTCTCCTTTGTACACAGAAAGCAAACACAAATAAAAGCAACACAAGTAGCAATCGACAGACCTATAAAATACCCACTGACAATAAACTTTCCGATTGATCGATTGCGAATTAGTAACCATGGAAACTAACTTTTATTGCCTTCTATGAAATACGATGCAGTTTATTGATACTTAGAAGCGCTTATATCTATAGATAAATGCATGTTTACCTTATTTTAAACACATGTTTTTTTAGGGTTTTGGTATATTAAGTGTGCTTAAAGGTTATGGTCATTACCTCTTTCACACACACTTTAACCAAAGAAAAATACAAATTTTGCTTAAAAGTGTTAGAAATATACAAATGTAGAAGTGAGAGACTAACTATACAAATGTAGAAGTGAGAGACACTAACTATACAAATGTAGAAGTGAGAGACTAACTATACAAATGTAGAAGTGAGAGACACTAACTATACAAATTTAGAAGTGAGAGACACTAACTATACAAATGTAGAAGTGAGAGACACTAACTATACAAATTTAGAAGTGAGAGACACTAACTATACAAATGTGGAAGTGAGAGACACTAACTATACAAATGTGGAAGTGAGAGACACTAACTATACAAATGTAGAAGTGAGAGACACTAACTATACAAATGTGGAAGTGAGAGACACTAACTATAATAAATACACAAAAACCTCTTAACCACAAACTTTCTTTAATTTACCCTAATGTACATTTCAGTTACAAAGTAACCATCCTCAGAGGGATAACATACAAAGACTCTTGTATGTTATCCCTCTGAGGATGGTTACTTTGTAACTGAAATGTACATTAGGGTAAATTAAAGAAAGTTTGTGGTTAAGAGGTTTTTGTGTATTTATTATTAAATTCAACCACAGTATATTCCTAATAAATAGGTACACTAACTATTCAAATATAGAAGTGAGAGACACTAACTATACAAATGCAAAATCATACAAATTATATACAATTTCAACCATGTTGACATTATACTTGATAGCAAACCGTTGATAATACGTTAGGGATCATTGAAACAATTCCTTATCATTTTGAAAAGTCAATGTATACGTTACACGAGCGCGCATACACGCACGCACGCACTCACACACATACACACACACATAGACACACACACACACACACACACACACATATATATATAAATATATATATATATATATATATATATATATATATATATATATATATATATATATATATATTTATATATAATGAATAGTTATTATCTAGAGTTCCGACGTTTCACTAGAATCTCACCTAGCATTGACGAGGCGAACCCAACAACAGTTGAAGAGCGAGTGAAGAGCGCAGATAACTCTGCTCTTATATAGATAGGAATGAAGTCACGCCCATCGACGTCAAAACACACATTGACGTCAATCCACACACACACCTGAGCCAAACAATTACTCACATTCCTTTGCCTTTGTTCACCTTTCTGCCGATAAAATCTATCGATGACACACTTCCAGACTGCGGGGAAATTCAAAGTATCATCGCGTTTGTTAAGATTCCCTTTCTTCTTTATTTCGACAGCCTCACGAATCATTCTAGTCCTGTAGTTTTCCACTTGAGCAATCTGTCGGCAAGACTAGAAATCAATGGTATGCCCTGTCTCGCAGTGGTGCCTGTACAGAGCCGACGTTTTTTTGCTTGTTTTAAGGCCAAGTTTGTGCTCCTCAAGTCTAGCTGAGATACGTCTGTTCGTTTGGCCAATGTACGATTTCTTACAAACTCCACAAGAAACGCTGTAAACGCCATGGTTTTCCAAGAAGATCTTATCTTTGGCGTTACCAACAACCTTGTCGATGGTGAGGTAAAATTGGTAAATGGGACGTAAACCATGCCTCCTAAAGAGTCTGCCAACAGGCGCGTATCCAAGGGGGGGGCGATGGGGCGATCCCCCCCCCCAACCCTCAAGAACTTTGGGTTAAAAATCGACAATATATTATTAAATTAGGACTTTCTATTAAATTAGACTTTTACTTAAGTTAATTCGTCTTTTATTGTAAATAAAAAATGAAATTTTAATTTTTAATTTGAAAATGTGACGCGTTCCCTCGGCATACCCTCGTAAACGTTTTAACAACAGATAGCGCTAGTGAGGCTTAGTCTCGAACATATGATTTTCAATACGTAATTTTTCAAGCGTAATATTCGCAGTTGACTCCGGAATTGTTCGTGTTGGAAGAATAACTACTTATATTAATTAATAAGCCATTTTTATAATAATAGCTTATTATGAAATTAATAATATTCTCTAGCCATAAGTGTTATCGAAACTGGAATAATTATTTATTAAAAAGTCTAATTTGCTACGAATCTTTATCACGTTACCGATTTCTAACGCAAGCGTAGAAAGAACTTTTTCTGTTCTATGTTTTTACATACACGCACGCACGCGCGCGCGCGCACACACACCCATATTATATATATAATGCATCGATCGCCCCCCCCCCCCAAAGCAAGTCGCTGGATACGCGCCTGGCCAATCATATCAGTGGACCCTCTAATAAAAGGCAAGAAAACAATACCAGCTTTCTCAGTCTCTTTCTCGTCCACGTCAACTGGGAGGGCACTTTGGCGGTGTAACGCTTTATTAATGGCATATTCCTTATAGCCATTGCTTCTAAGCACCTCTCTCATAGTAATAAGTTCATGGTCCGCTCGAATGGATGTCTGTTAACTTGTGAGACCAAGAGAAGAGCGACAGCCTGGATCTGAGATGGGTGGTGATGTGACTCAGCGTTAAGATGTCTATTGGTGTGAGTCGGTTTTCTGTAGACTGAATGGTGAACACAACCATCCTGACTCTTCCTAATCAAGACGTCCAGAAAATATCCTGGAGTGGCGATAGTTGAGGTACGAAGGAACTTATCAAGTTCTGTGCAACCATGTTGCCAAATCATAAAGACGTCATCCACATAACGAAACCAAACTTTAAGCCTGAGGCTTCAAACCAAAAGCTTCATTCAGGGCGTCTTGCTCAAAGAACGTCATAAAAATATTGGCTGCAGCTGGAGAAAGAGAAGATCCCATAGGGGCACGATCAAGTTGCCTGTAAAACTGTTCATTAAACAAAAAGTAAGTGTTTTTGAGACAGTACGTAGCCAGATCTAAGACATGTGGAGGAAGCTATTCCAAAATGAACATCCTCTGAAGCATTTCATCAATGGGAACGCTGGGAAACAATGACTTGACATCCAAGCTAGCCATTATGTCACTTTCTTCAACTTGGATTCCTTGCAGCACTTGGACAAAATGCTCAGAGTTCTTGGTATAGGAATCAGCTTTCTGAACCAATGGCTGCACAATTCTAGCATAATATTTATCCAGTTTCTCAAGTGGTGAATTGATAGCGCTCACTATAGGTTTCATAGGAGTGCCCGGTTTATGGATTTTAGGTAAACCATATAACTTAGGACATCTACTAGATTTTTCCCGAGGAATTATCCTGGATTGAGTTTCCTCATCGATAGGAGGAAACTATATATATATATATATATATATATTTATATATATATATATATATATTAATATGCATTCATAAACAGGAATAGTTATTAAAATAAAGGTCCAAATTCTCTCATGAGTTTAGAATGTTTACACACTACCAAGAGATTTATACCTGTCACAGTTATAACACGTCCTGCCACCAGGAGGATTTAGGATATACCTATACTTTATACGGGTCATACATAGATGCCTAAAGATACACCTTATAGTAAGGAGAGGGATAAAGTTTGGCAGCGAAAGAGACAACAGCTACATGGTATTCGTGATGGGAGGAATTATTTCAGCGCTGACGCAGAACCCGATGTAC
Source organism: Prosapia bicincta (assembly GCA_036971475.1). NCBI lineage: Eukaryota > Metazoa > Arthropoda > Insecta > Hemiptera > Cercopidae > Prosapia > Prosapia bicincta. The sequence continues at coordinate 3,783,106 of JBAIZL010000369.1, forward strand.
TTGCTTTCAATCGTTGCTAAGAGGGAGAATTTTGAATAAGGACTTAGAACTTAGGCTATGAATACTGTGAGAGAATTGACACCTAAATTAAATTATGAATTATAATTAGTTTAAAACTTCATCGATATCGGATTGCGATAGAATAGAAGATGAAATTACTTTGAAAGAAATACAATTAAAAACTTTAACTACAAACTAAAACTCTGCTTGTTAAATGGTGCATTTAGTTAATTATAAAAGTTATTAAAGAATTAAGACTCATTTAACAGTAGCGCCATTAGGTCTGCCATTAAAGAGTTTATAATATAGAACTAACTTTACAACGTAAGTAGTTGCTTATTTATGCCTATTTATCTTGCGCAACTGTTAAAGTCTCTTTAGAGACTAGACGCAACAGACATTGGGTGACAAGTATGGCATGACTACAGAGTCGAAATATCAATAAAGCCTTTATTGATGTCTTGTGACACTTGGCAAATTAGAAAAATCTGGGTTTGCAATATTAATTTTTGGAAAAAGGAAGACCTGTCTATAAATATACGCTCTTGCACAATTGTACTAGTAAAGAGCTGCAACTCTCTAGGTAAAATTATAAGTGGAAATAATAGCAACTCAGAGGGAATACGAAGTAAAATCGAGAAAGAGAAAAACAGTTATCAAAATAAAGTGAAAACTATTTTAGAAACATATAGGTCCGTTTACAAGGTGTGTTGATTGAAGAGTTGCATGCAACGAAAATTATAAATGTTTTTTTTTCATTTACGCCACACACTTACAATTAACGTACAACGTTTTATAATTTCGGAGCTGCAGTAGCTCAAAGGTGTTTCTGGACTTCTGATTTAGATGTTACATCCCTTAATAAGAAAAGTTGCAATAAAACCTATTACAAAGTTATTGTAAATGTATTTTGATTTGAGTTAAAGTAAACTGGTGGGAATTTCACAAGATTTTATACTGAGCGTCCTTGAGATACTATAAAGTCAAGGCTTGCTTCGAGCTCTTGAATATTTATTAACTTAAACGCAAGCGTAATAGTTTTATAGTTTAGTATAAAAATGTTAATATTCATTACAGTTCCGATGATAAAGAAAAAAAATTAATATTTTCAAGGTAGTAAGTGCTTAGAAAAGTTGTGAAGCAAAGGATCAGTAGTTGGAGAAGGATCTGGTTCAGGAACCTGGATTGGACGTTAAGGTTTGAGCCTGTCAGCTTGGACATATCATCATCTTGAGCTTCTAACGATACCATTGTTACACTCACCACCAGCTTGTTTTGTTAGGCTTCGATGCCGTACTTATCCTTGGTAATAATTTCAAAACACGCTGGTAACACTCATTAAATCGTTTTTCGTTATGTGTTTATTTGAAATTTAAATAGTTTATGATACTTGAAGAAAAATAATCATAAATAAATTGAAACTACATTAGGTTGATATTTAATAAATAAAAGTAGTTTATATAAAGATATGGTTATTAAAAATGAAAGCTGTTAACGGTACGTCAGGAAAGAAGTATCTAATTTTGGCGACCACATCTTTTCGAGCGATATATTGATACGGATATTGTAAATAATTACCTGTAAATTAGTGTGTGCACGTGTTTGTAAAGGATTCAACATGAAACGGTTTTTTCAACTTGTCAAAAAAAGTTAGGTAAACGTGCTAGGGACAAAAGAAGCAAACTAACTGTCATAAGTGGGAATTGCATTTAGTCCTTCCTTATTTAAAGGTTTCAGAGCCAGAATAGAAATAGTTAGAATGTAACACAGAAATAGTTCTTAGGGGGTTGAAATGCCCATGTTTAGCCCTAAGGAATCTCCCTGTAAGAGAGAGAATAAATACATTTTACAGCGTAATCGTTGTGTTTACTTGAAAGATCTACCTGGTCCCCGAATAATAATTATGACAGAACGTTCATTTACATAACGTTATAACTAAAAGTATATATGAAAACATATATCACTGGTTACGCTAAAAAAGGACAGATCTATATTGTGTTACTTAACAAGAGGCTTTTATTGATTATAATTTTTATTATTTGTAAGTTACTTAGGTTGTAGAACTTATTTCACATCACTATATATTGTAGTAGTTATTGTTGGTAATATATTGACACAAAACATATTGAATAAACACAATAACCTATATAGAATATACAACAATTTTATATAAACACATAAAAATATACAACACACAATTATAAAACTTTAATTTCATACGCATTTCAATGACTTATGTCATCATCATCATCATCACTGATGCTAACACAAACATATTTTCTTTAATTAAGGTCATGTATGTGGTAGCATTACTGATGATGATTATGACAAAAATAATTGGAAACGCGTATGACAGTGAAGGTTTAAAATTGTGAGCTGGAAACGTTTCTTATGTTAATAACTCACAAGCCAACTCGAATATTGTTTATAAGAATTTAAAATGTTGTCATTTATCTGTTTATAGCAATACTCGAACGTTCGTAGAATAATTATGCATGTTCAATCGTTTCTAAGATAGTTAGGTTTTACCTTCGGAAATATATTTTGTACAGAAATTAAATGCACTACAATAAAGTTAATATGAACCAGAGCCTGTATCATAAGTTGTAATAACCTTAATAACCTCTGTAATGCCTCTTTATTGGAAAATGTCTTCGTTAGATGAGGTAATTGTTTTCTCCTCGTTCCCTCCCAGTCGCTCTCCCACACACCACACCCATTCAATATACAAACATTAAGTATGACATATTTGTATCTAAAATCTAGGCATCTAAAATCTATTTTACACATAATAGTATTAAGAAAATCATATTTTTTATTACTAACTAAGCAAATATTTTTTGTTTATATATATATTTTAATGTATTTATAATTATAATATATATATATATATATATATATATATATATATATATATATATATATATATATATATATAGAGAGAGAGAGAGAGAGAGAGAGAGAGAGAGAGAGAGAGGGCTCTGGAATTTAAGTGACAATTCTCACTTTCTTTGGTTAATTTCTAAAGGCGTATTGTGTTTGGTCAGAATAATAGTTGTTATATTTAAACAAGTGTTTTTGATCGCCTTCCTCCTTTATAAAGGCCGGTTCCCTTTGCAGCAACAAGTTTCGTAGCTTTAGGACTTAACCAAGCGAGCAGTGACATCACTTTGAACTAATTCTCTAACAAGTAACCATATAACCGTATTAGCTTTACAGTGGGTCGCGGCGAAGTCGGAACACTACACTGTGCAGAGGTAACCCAAAAGCATTATTGCGATGTCTTAGCAAGTGTAATTGGATGAATCTATGCAGATGGTGTTATCTAGAAACTCCAGGATTTAACGAGTTTTTTATTCTTCCTAAAAATATCTTTTATAAGCTCCCTAAATATTTTTAATGTATTTTTTTAATTTTGAGGACGAACAAACAATACGGCTATGGAGGATAAGGAAGGATTGGGGATACAGGAGGACAACCAGAGGGGGGTAAAACGAGATAAAACATTGATATACATCTTTGAGAAGTAAATTTTTAACTATCGGAAAGTTCACTTAGTGCCAAAGCGCGTTAGACTTCCGAAATGAAGATACCCAGTTCAAATCCGAACTAGACTCCCTAAATGTTTATAATTAAATTATAAAATAAATATTTGAAAAAAACTATATTAACATAAATTGACATCTACTAAATGTTTAAAAAAATGTATTTGATCATGATTCGGTGAAAACAAACTTATTTTATTAACATTTAAAAATATTACAAGATATATTTCAGGAGAGTGTAAACTAATAGAAGGAATTTAATAAAAGTCGATTGTTTTGCTTGCTAAGTATAATATTTTATGCTCCTACGGAGACGTTTCTATAACTAGATAGTTACCATCAGCAGACCGATAACACATAATGAATGTTGGTTATTATACAATCGGAGGCCTTGATGATAATGAATTTCTTAGTAAAAACATTATCACATTGTTAAATACCAATAGTCAAATAGAAAAGTTATTATTAAACATTTATACTTTATAACTATTGTTTGATTGGAATATTGAAATACAAAAATAAACTGTTTATATAAACAAATAATTTGTGTGAAGGATTTGAACATAAATAAACTAACCTGGAACATTACTACAGAATATGAAATAACATAAAGTTACAAAACGCAGAGAGATTATTAAGCCCAGGGTCGTGCTATTACAACTTAATTACAAACCAAAGTATTTCAGAGTTAAAATTGAAATCATAATTTGTAAAAGCTTTAACACTATAAAATATTTACAATACAGACACCTAAGTCTAGCAGGGTTCGATTTAAAGTACACCACAATATACATATATACAACAATCACATGTATGCGGTTAGGGATCAAGCCAAATTTACTTGGCTCGCGAAACAGTCGTATTTTATTTCTATTACCAAATGTCTGAGAGTGTACCGGAATCAAATTTATTTTTGTAGCTTTTTTTGTGTGCCCATCACCACATTGATGTGATCAAGGAATTTTTTATTATATCACCCTCTCATGCCTAACCCCTCCCATAAGTTACCTATAGGACTTGTGTGAGGCAATCTTGGTAGTTGCATAACGAGCTTGGATTTATGAGTAAATTAATTAAACAGGCTGAACGTTAATTATCTGTCTCGCTATTCCCGCCAGGTTGTGGCGCAGAATTTATGTCTCACATTCCCTATGTTTCATATTACAATGGTGATTCAAAACATAGATACGACGTGAATTGTTAGAGATGTAACAAATGTCCCTTTAAATACATTGGAGGTAAATATATATTTTAAGATACACATATACTTGAAACAATACATAAATAAAAAATAAAATATACACATTCGTAATATAGTCGAGGGTATCTTGTTTATTTTTTTATTTAATAAACATGGTTTCAAAAACAAGAATTTAAATTTGATTTTACAAACTTACGAAGGCTTTAGCTTACTAATCAGTGTCAGAATAATGCGGTTAATATAAATATATATATATATATATATATATATATATATATATATATATATATTTATATATATATATATTTATATATATATATAGTAGATTTTATATGTATTAGACTCATATATATTAGGTTTCTCTATGTATTTAAATGTTCTTTATATCTTTTTTTATATTTATTTTTAGTTTGTCCTACATAGTACATTTGATACTCATATCCAATTTATTTAAATAATTATTTGCATAATTTATGTTATTTATTTTATTGTTTGTGTAATAAGGTAGTTTAATATTAGACTCTTGAAATAATTTTAAAATTTATTTAATTTCATACTTGGTAAATGTGAATTTGAACCAAATAGTTGTTGTATAGTTTTTTGTTTATATTATTTCCTAATTATTTATTTATATTATTATTTAATTTATTGATTGTTTACTTTTTATATCCATTTTTTGTTGCTATTTGGTATATAACATTTAATTTTTCAAATTTATTTATATGATGTAACGGAGTTTTATTCATTTTATACAATAAACTGTATAAATCTTTGTATAAAATCTAAAACTATAATAAAATCTAATTTTGCAAAACATTGTTTTGAAAAGAACCGGAAATAAATAGTATGAAATTAATTAAACAGGCTCAAAAAAGGTTAAAAATGAATATCATGAAAAATTTAGATACGCATAAAAATACAATTATATCACACGTTTAAAGAACAAATACAAATGAATGTTTAGCATATTTGAAGAAATCTTTAAAAATAAAATACTAAAATAAATAGAGAATATTGGCAGTTATATAATCAATCAGATTGGGTGAGCATTGGCTGTGCCTTTTAAAGTGCAATTATATGAACAGTCCAGGTGTAGTCGTACAACTCTGTGTTAATTGTAATTTTGGAATCCTGGTGCTACAAATCTGCAAAAAGCTTCACTTATTTAGCATAGTAAAAATTTATTAAGAAAAATAAAAAATATATAATCTTGTTTAGTAAAGAATTGTCCAAACACACACACAAACACACACACAAACACACACACACAAACACACACACATATGTATATATTATAAATGCTTCCTTAAAATGGAATTAAATTTGAATTGGATCGTAAGCTAAACGATTAAGTGAAAGCATCCCTCCTTCTATGGCAACATGTGGCCACCACGTGGTTACAGCGAAAAAAGTTGTACAGATGTTAATTTTTGCGGTCTTGTGCGTTCTAACCGTAAACGTCATTAACTATGTTGCAAATAGAAGGATTTTTATAAAACAGAAAATCTGACTATCGTGACGGAAGCTTACCGATTGCTGCATTGAACAAATTAGAATTTATTAATGTTTAGTATAAACAAACAAGTCCTAACCATAGTTTTTTTAGTTATATTTTAAAAGTATAATAACTTTATATAGAATAAAATACTACCTTTTTTATAGACACATTTTTTTATATAATTTGGTATTTGATATTTTCGTATTAGAAAAAAAATATACCAATGGTGCTGGGGGCGACTTGTAAAATAAGTATGATTTTACATCGTTACAGCTCCTTCAGCATGTAAAGTTTGTCGAATACAATTAAAACTAATTTATTTAACACCTATTGTAAACACTAAGCAAGTAAAACACAATGACCAAACATTCCCAAGTAGTATCGATACCTAACGTAGTTTATTTGTGATATAGTATCTCACCAAACATTTTACCCTCACGCTGCTTAACTTTGCAATGCCCTGCTGAGGCGATGACTTTAGAATATGCAGCAAAAGCTAATGCAGAAATTAGCTACCAACAAGGAGAGGTAAGACGGGGGTTTGTAGACCACAGTGGGGACTTGATCACACCTTTCCTGAAGCTCACGTGATCTCAATATTCGTAAAAAGGGAAACGTAATAAAGCCGAATTTAACGGTAATCGATTGTCGTAACTCTGAAGCCCACCAGCGGGTATCCGTAGCAACCAGGTGTTGGCTGTTAAAGCAATATCAAGACTGTTACCAATTCCACCTTTAGGTATTGCTTGATCAAATTATATAATATCGTTTTTACTGTAAGACTTATATAGAACAAAAGGTATACGATGTAATAGCACAAATATATTTCATTAAAATGTTATTCAAATAAGACTAATTAAATACGATTCTGAAACTTATATTAACAATGAATATGTCTGAGTCGGGACAATGAACTATTTACTGTGAGTATATTACACACACACACACACACACACACACACACACACACACACACACACACACACACACACACACACACACACACACACACACACACACACACACACACACACACACACACACACATACACATACACACATACACACACACACATACACATACACACACACGCACACAAACACTCGCGCACACACACACATACACACACACACACATACACATACACACACACGCACACAAACACTCGCGCACACACACACACACATACACACACACTCACACACAAATGCATTCGCACGCATACACGCAAGCATACAAACAAACGTTCAAACATACACACAAAAATCACACACACATGTGTGTATATATATATATATATATATATATATATATATATATATATATCGCAATATGTATTCTTGTGTATTAATAAAGAACATAAGTCAAAATACAAATACAAGAATTATAATTGAATATCTTAAATTAAATACAAGAATGCATATAATTGAATACAAAATTCAATTATAATTCTTGAATTTGTATTTTGACTGATGTTCTTTATATATATATATATATATATATATATATATATATATAGAGAGAGAGAGAGAGAGAGAGAGAGAGAATGTTATAGCTGAGGATATTTTCTAATCTGTAAAACAATCACCTACTTTTGTATATTTTTTAAATAAAACTAATTTGGTGTCTGCATCCAGAATTGTTAAAATTATATGCAAAATGATTCTTCATATACATCCTTCTATTTACATAATAATTATTCTCTGATAATGAGTTTACGGAAGTAATACAGTTCCATTTATCTTAGCTTGTCACGGGGCACCGCCGACAATGTCTGCTTGGACTGATGTTAAAAGCAACGTCATTAGGTGTGCGATGCTGTTATTTTCTTCAAGTTACAAAGAACAGCAGGTAGTGTTTGTAACCATCCAACCAGGAATTAAATAAAGAAAAACCTGACACTGTAAGGCGAGAGAGGATGTACAGCGAAAGTACGCTATTATGTTTTTTTACCAGAAAATTCAAATAAATTTCTCCTTAGTAATTTCCCAGTTAATTTCTTACAATAATTCAAATATTGTATTCTTTTAACTAAACATATGGTACACATTATGTTAAATGTTAAAATATAGGTACAATTAGAATTTCTGCTAAATATAAATTTACACATTTCGAAAAGATAAATCTTTTAAATAAATTTATTAGCAGACAATCAAATAAACAAAGAGTTTTTAGCAGGCAATTATACGATAAAGGCTAAACAAATCTCTATTGTTATTTGTGTTTTAAATTTGTATATATTAAAATGGTTACATTGCATTGTAACATCAGCCAAGTTAGGAAAACGATATTAAAGGAGAGGCAAAGGGTGTGTTAAGTGGTGAAGCGCTTGGCTCTACCCTCTATATATAGACCCACTGCTATTCACGAAGGGTAAGGGGTTCAGGGTTAGTACCAGACTGGGATTATCTTCCATTTATATATAATTAATTAATGATATTTAACCATAATAAGTCAACCAAACGTTTAATATTATCTACTTCAAGTTTTTATTTTAGTCAATTTATATTATAATTTCAAAAATCTAAAACTATGCAATAATTGAGATACATTTTATACCTAAAACACATATAATAAGCTGAACGAAGTATAAATGTATTTATGGGATTGCTTATAAATATTCTGAAAGACTTCACATACGGGTGATTTCACTGCGGGAAATCATGAGATGCGTAAATATTTCTAAAATGGTTGAACATTTCCTAGGGGGTTTTCACCCTTTAGCTTATTCACTTTATCAGGTGAAAAACCATAACAAACAACCATTTTAAATATTAATCGGTGCCCTAAAAATTTCGTTAGGATTTTATTCCATGGGGTGTGTCGAAATCCGGGTGACATCTTTAGCTAGCCGAAACATTCTAAAAAGCCTTTATCTCTGTTTATATAAATATTTTTTTATTTCAATTCCTTCAATTTGTTCACACTCTCCTTATATATATATATATATATATAAATTAATAAATATTCCTGTATATATACATATATATATTTGTGTGTGTTTGTGTGTGTATGTATAATATCTTCTTGTATAATAATAAAAAACTAAGGTTATTCAAATAAAAGAACTATTTTTTATTTCTTTCAACACAGTATCAGTAAACAGTACCAACACCATCAGGAATGAATTATTCATTGTTTTTGAAACCTCAGTTGTTATATATATATATATATATATATATATATATATATATATATATATATATATATATATTTATAATATATATATATATATACACACTTGTAAATAAAGTAAGTTTTAGCCAACCTATGAAGTTCAAGTACATTTTTCTAAACCTGTAGACGATGAAACTTAATGTTAATACAGTTTTTTGAAATAATATTAATTATTTAAATTTAATTATTATTTACTTTTAGTATTGTATGAGAGAAAAGCTAAAAGGGGCAACTTATGCAATATAGATATTTCATCCTATTTGGTTTAAAATAAGTGATAACATATGATTTCATGAAACAGCTGATTTGAAGTTAAATGTTGTGTGGCAGAGCAGTTGTTTCACTGAATATATTATATTACTTTATTTATAATAATTATAATTATTCAATGAAAAAAATTGAAAATAATATTGTTTTTGTTGACCCAAGTAGGAATTGACACTAATTTTTAAAACATATTTATTACTTGTTTTCACATTTAGAATAGGCTTCCAAAGCATTCCCGTATCTTCGTGAATGTAGTGTCTTGAGTACATCGGTTCATTGTGTAGTTCATACAATCGCAGGTCCGACGTGTCCTCGCAGTCATATCTAGCATTGACGAGGTGAACACAACTGGTGAAGTGCGAAACGAATACAAGATGAACGAATGTAGTTTATATATTAACTAACATCATCATCATTATCATCATCATCACACATATTTGATGCATGTGAGTATGTGTGCGTGTTGGTTTTGGGTGACATGAGCATCCAGAAACACAATCATATTACGCAGGTAAAAATATAAGGGAATAAACATTTAAAAGGCATCAACCTTCCAATCCATTAGGCGACCCGTCGTTCTCCCCTAATGTCTTCCTGGCCGACCTCACCCTTACTTTCTGCTGAACGTATAAAACGGGAACCGTACACGATTTCCATACATTGCATTCAGAGTTTACGTAACCCTTGAACAAGTCATTAAAGGGGTAGGTTTTGTGATAATGTACGCTTTTGTATTTACTTTGTGGTTTAATATGCCTTTGTGCTTAATAACTGTATTTGTCGGATCCCGTAAATTACATTTTTCTTAATTAAGGGGAAGGTAGACACGTTTATATTTTGTTTTGAATCTTGAGCTATTTCATTATTAAGGAAACCTTTTACAATTTTTAAAATAAATAAATAACAGATGAAGTTAATTTTTCTACTTTTAATAAAGTAAAGTATGTATTGTCTGTTAACTGAATGCCATCACTGTAGATTATGACTGTTGCCCTTTAGATTATAAAATAGGTCTCATATTTGTCTGTAGTCATTACGATTTAGTAATTCCTACTTTAAATTTCTTATTATTTTTGTTGTATTCCATTATTTTAAAGAGCGATGAAAGAATAAAACTATATTTTAAATTAAATATCAGTTCCCTTTTCGAGCGAAAGTGGTAAAATCCATACCGACCCAGAAACATAATTTTATTCTGAGAAAGGGTTCGTTGTTATTGAAAATGTTTGTGTTTTATAAAAGAATGTATTTCTGTCGCCTGGACAAAAATGAACTTTTTATATGTCCCATACAATGGAAGCATGAAATTGCTCTTAAATATAATCGATTAAAGATGTTTTATTAAGCGTTATGAATTATTTATATTTTAACAGTTTCAAAGGCAAATTCGATATAACATTTCTTATGCATTATATTGTTTTAGAATTTTTATTTGAATAAGAATTTTTTTATAGTATATCTGATAATTATTTAAAATAACATGTATAAATAAATAAATAAATATATATGATAACGATATATTTTGTACTCGTTTTGCACTTCAACAGTTGAGTTCACCTCGTCAATGGACAGATATGATTCTAGGGAACGTCAGAAGTGCGATTTTATGGACTGCATATACTATACCATTTTGGAGCCAATTTATAACATAAACCTTACGTTATACAGTATTAACCTTTAAAGCCTAAAGTTTATATAACTTACACCTATTGCTTTAACTATTGTTCGATCTATTGACCAGCCATTTAATTATTGTATCTCGTAACTCTTTCCTAGGACTATACACTGTAGCTAGTATCCAACACTCTGGCTCAAGATACTCTCTCTTTACAACTTACAAGTAGGTACCTTTTTATTTATAAATTAACCACTTAAATGTAAACTAAAATTAAAACAATGAATGTATTTGTTATTCCACTTTGGATACGCTTACAACCCCAACACTTATTTGTATTGGTATGAACCTAGTTCCCACTACACGTTTAATACATTTTGCAGTCGAAGGAAGAGTAACTCGACTTTTCTGAGCTTAAGTTTCTCTAGCGCGTCTTTCTCCTTTCCGCTAAAGTTTCTAGCCAATGAAGAATAGAGATATTGGCTTCTACCAATAACATTTGAAATTTCAGTATTTTGAAACAAGCCTTTATTTTGTAAAGGATTGAATTCAACTGGCTTGTAAATTATTATTATTATTTTTTAAAGGGAA
>JBAIZL010000369.1:3800000-3805000 GCA_036971475.1 Prosapia bicincta
ATTTTTGTAAAATTTAAATATAAAAAAATAATTGTTTTAATTAAATTTTAAAATTTATTAAATAAATAACGAGGTGGCTTTGCGACCTCAAATAAAGTCAAACAGATTATTGCGATGCCATTTTGACGTAGAAAAAAAGCCAAAACTGCGGACACCTTCTAGTAAATTGCAGTTACCTAGAAGCAAAAGGAATATAAATTAAGCTAAATTTTGTTATGGCTTATGATAAATTTATTTAGGTACCAAAAATTGTCCTTTTAAAAAAATAATTGATTTGAAAATATGTTTACTTCATAAAGATCTTTTTTACAATGTATTAATTTGGTTTTCAAACTATGGAGATTCAAATGAGGGATTTAGATGCATGGTAATTTGTTTTGTGAATATGTGGTGTTTTGTATATATTAGAGGTTATAAATTTATGTTGGTTTTGCAAAAGGTATAGAAGTTAGTTTGGTCGATTCTGTGTCATTCAAGCTACCTAAATAATTCATTTATTTGGAGGAATAGCAAGTTCATTCATTTTGTTGTGCAAAAATGTGAAGTAATAAAGTTGATGACGAAGCATGGATATACAACACTCAATTTTATAATATAACTTTCAATAAAAGCTGTTTCAAAATAAATAACTTTTATAATTTCCCCCTTCTGTTGTAATTAAGGAAAAATTAATTTTAAAGTATTTGTAGATTGCGGGTTTCACTACTAATCTATTTACTATTAGTCGACCCTATACGCTGCCCTGATTGGAGAAAGAAGATCTACGATTTAGCAGCCAAAAGTTGGGTGAGAATTTAAATGTATTTGCTGGAAAGGCTTCTCTTAGAAACTTTTAGAAAATATTCAGGATAACCATATTCTGAATAACAAAGGAAAGTTATTTTAACGAAAGTCAGTTGAAATTACTATTAAAATAACTTATAGTTATTAGTAAACTCTAAGTAAATTGGCATAATTAGGAAAGTGCATTTAGTTTTATTATTTTAGCAGTAATTATTTTGTTAAATACTTTATTTTAAGAACGTCACGTTTACTTGTTTTAAAGGCTTTCGTTGTTTTTGTTACTTGTAAATTAACTTAAAGAGCATCATCCGTCCTGCTTTAAAGTTTGTACCTTTGTAGTTATAGAGTGGGATTAAAATAAAGATTATGTGTGACAGTACGATTCCTAAGAAATGCAGCTAGGCTTCAGTCAGGACTAGAAAGACTGTTATGGCCAGTCGAGGTACCTTAATGCATTTCCCTGAGACGTGACTAAAATACTATGCTGGGAAGTATTTCTTCAAACCAATTTCCATCTCAAATTCTATTTATTGGTGGTAACCTAAGGAATCCTCGTCCTAAAAACTGGAAGTGCTGCGAGATATGTGGAAAATATTTATTTACGTTTTAGGGAAGAATTAAAAAAACGAATCAACGTACTTACGCGCGTTAATATAAGGCGTACATTTAAAGTAAGAGTTATGACACAAAATTATGGCTTTAGTTTCAAGATACAGTATAAATCAGTTGACTATTCTGTTGTAGGCTATTTAACCTTACACTTTTCTTTAAATTTTAAGTTAAAAAATCAATTTAAAATATAAAAAGTTTCACAAATAAATATTTAAAATTAAACTTTCCCCACTATAAATTCCCTAAATGCTTGGGACCAATGATGTAATGCAATTCCATTTAAAGGTATTAATAAGCCAAACCTCAGATGAGCTCTATCTGATTAATACTTATGAAGAGGTATTACGCTGATAAGAAAGTAATAACGATTTATTTTTAATAAGCGGCTGCATAAAGACGCTTGTAATACGGAATAAACGGGACAAAGTTTCTGAGGGAATTAAAATAAGTCTACGTTTTGAGAGCTCAGGCCGAGAGATGGGCAATTTTAATTTAATATTTCCATCATGAAAATAAGAACCCCTCTCAAGTCTAGAAGGTAATTTTGTAATGGATTATGTTTAGTGTTCTTATTAGAAAAGGGGAGATGTATATTATAGGATTGGACGCGGATTTGTACCACCGTGACTGTAAACTGATTGAACACAAAATGGATAATTTGTTCAAGTCTGCGCTATAGTTATAGTAAGCCGTACAGAAACAAATTTGTGTAATAAAACTTGACTGAACATTACTTCTGCTTCTTAAAAGAAATTTCTATGCAGCAAATGTGCAATATCACCTCTCCCTTGAATCTATATTATTTAAAAAAAGAAGATCTCGCTCCCAAATCTGGAGGCCAAGTATAAGCAGTTTAGTTATATTGCAACTATTAATCTTCCACACATTGCCCTGCGCATTTTCCCAAGAACGTTTTCTCACCTGAAAACTTGTAGAAATCACAATTATGATTATTATTATTATTACTAAGAAACCGTCCCGATTTATTTTTGAATGCTGATTTACTACTAATAGTAGTAATATTGTTTTATTGAATAAAATAATGTTAGAATCGCCATCGTCATCATCATTCTCGTTGTCGTCTTTATCGTAATCGTCATCGTCATCATGATCCTCGTCGTCGTCTTCATCCTAATCGTCATCGCCATCATCATTCTTGTCGTCATCGTCATCGTAATCTTCATCGTCATCATCATCATCATCGATGTCATCGTCATCGTAATATTCATCGTCATCATCATCATCCTTGTCATCGTCATCATTGTAATCGTCATCGTCATAATCATCCTTGTCAACGTCACCATCATCATCGTCGTCGTCATCATAATCGTCATCGTGATCATCATCCTCGTCATCGTCATCATTGTAATCGTCATCGTCATCATCATCCTTGTCATTGTCACCATCATCACCGTAATCGTCATCGTCATCATCATCCTCGTCATTGTAATCACCGTCATCATCGTCATTACCATCGTCATCATCACTATCGTCGTCTTCGTCATCGTCATCATCATCATCATCATCATCATCATCATCATCATCACAATCGTCGTCTTCGTCATCGTAATCATCATCGGCATCATATCATTATGATCAATGATTTTGGTTCTATTTATTCGTAGTATATGTTCTGGTCCTTATCATACACTCGTAACATATATATTGCAAGAGCTATATTGGGTTTAAATTCTATTTCCAGCAAACTCCGCTACCTAGGATAATTCACTGTATGGTATTATACTGCATTTACAAATATGAATGCAGCATTGCCTTTTGAATAGCCAGTAGAGTGGAAACAATAGGCGCTAATCAGATGAAGGTAAATGAGACCGACAGAAGGGTTTGTACAAACATAACAAAACTCTAATCAAAATTAAACTATATTGTTTTATACGTGAGTAGATTGAACGAGAGTCGTGTCATTTTGTAACGTTAAAGCGATATCAATCCTGTGCACATAAATAAATGAATAATCTCATGGAATTGTATTGGTGGGCTGGATTTTGATATAGTTTACATTTTTGCTACTATATAGGTTGTTTGTACAGTACTATATTTATTTATGAAGATACAAGCCATACATAATATATATATATATATATATATATATATATATATATATATATATATATATCACTTACACTATAATGTAATTAAACAAGAATCATAATTGCTATATATGCGAATCGACTTTCGAGAACTTTAATTACGTGTCTTCATTTTCGGGCATCAACTCAATATATATATTCTGTATGCTTATAATACATTTAGGGCAGAACCTTTTTTTGGCGGACTATCGATAGTTTAAAGTTTATTTCATAGCTATAAGCCCCAAGCGGGAAACAAAATACATCTAAGCCACTACTTTAACCTCCAATACTTACAGAAATATTAACATAAACCTAGAAGATGTATCGCTGTACTTATAACAAATGTCAAGTCCGCTAACGGGGTCAATAAGATTACGTTGCTTGGATTTAAGGAACTAAATTAACGAACAGCGTTCCTAAAAGCCCAAGGTTTAAATACTTCCAAACTGTCGTCACTGAAGCCCCTCTGTTGATAAAGCAAACCGACCCAAATGAGAGTGACCTGTCAACACTGAACTGAATTTTCTTCATGCCACCTTTTTTGTATTAATGGGTGGAGAGCAATACATTTTAAACTCGTTCATGTTATAGGTTTGTAAATTTATAAAAGAATTCAATATAGTTTCTGTTAATCTAGTAAGGTAGATGGTAATGGCTGTGGTTTCTGTTTATTTGGCACTTCAAACAAGTATTGAATGAATGATAAACCGGTTGGATATCAAGTCAAAGAAGTCTACTTAAAGTGGCAAAGTTTCGACAACTAATTCGTTGCCCTCACCATGCCTGAAAACAACATTAAATACGCAATAAAACATAAGTACACTCACTACAATAGTTCCACTCACTACGTATTTCATTGTGTTTTGTTTGTGTAACGAGTGTTACGGTATTTTATATGCGTACATTTTAAGCAATGTAATATTGTTTTCAGGTTTGATGAGGGCGAATTAGTTGTCGAAACGTTGACTTTGAAATATCCTCATTTGACTAGACATGTTATGATTTATAACTCTTTTTACATATTATTCACTTTTGAATGTAAACGTATTTTAATTATTAGAGCTGCACATATTACTAACAAAGCCGTGCACAACACCCACAAATTATTCATTTATTAACTCACACACGTTTCAATGACAAAGTCATCATTATTAGTGACTGTTGCTACTACAACCTTTAACTTAGCACTGAGTTATTTAGTTACTATGTATATAGAAATATAAAATACGTTTTCTTGTTTAATAATTTAAAACAACATAGGTTATGATGATGATGGCACTGTTTACCAACGAAAAGCTTTGGATATAAATTAATAAATATTCTTGTATTCGAATAACCTACGTTGTTTTTAAAAAAAATATATATATATACATATTTTTTACACACATATACATATATATATATATATATATATATACACACACACATATATATATATATATATATATATATATATATATATATACACACACACACACATATATATATATATATATATATATATATATACAC
>JBAIZL010000369.1:4407500-4592500 GCA_036971475.1 Prosapia bicincta
CTTAGAATTGATCTATAATAAGTATTATAGGAGCTATCGCAATTGTCATATATTTCCTCTAAAAAAAATGCATGAATTATAGTTCATAAATTTTGCGAGTTCTACAAAAAAAGGATTTCTCATTTAAAAAGCATAAATAACGGAGAATAGACCGTAGATTCGTTTTGTGCTCTTAGAATTGATCTATAATAAGTATTATAGGAGCTATCGCAATTGTCATATATTTCCTCTAAAAAAAATGCATGAATTATAGTTCATGGATTTTGCGATTTCTACAAAAAATGGATTTCTCATTTAAAAAGGATAAATAACGTAGAATAGACCGTAGATTCGCATTGTGCACTTAGAATGGATCTATAATAAGTATTATAGGAGCTATCGCAATTGTCATATATTTCCTCTAAAAAAAATGCATGAATTATAGTTCATGGATTTTGCGATTTCTACAAAAAATGGATTTCTCATTTAAAAAGCATAAATAACGTAGAATAGACCGTAGATTCGCATTGTGCTCTTAGAATTGATCTATAATAAGTATTATAGGAGCTATCGCAATTGTCATATATTTCCTCTAAAAAAAATGCATGAATTATAGTTCATTAATTTTGCGATTTCTACAAAAAAAGGATTTCTCATTTAAAAAGCATAAATAACGGAGAATAGACCGTAGATTCGCATTGTGCTCTTAGAATTGATCTATAATAAGTATTATAGGAGCTATCGCAATTGTCATATATTTCCTCTAACAAAAATGCATGAATTATAGTTCATAAATTTTGCGATTTCTACAAAAAAAGGATTTCTCATTTAAAAAGCATAAATAACGGAGAATAGACCGTAGATTCGCATTGTGCTCTTAGAATGGATCTATAATAAGTATTATAGGAGCTATCGCAATTGCCATATATTTCCTCTAAAAAAAATGCATGAATTATAGTTTATGGATTTTGCGATTTCTACAAAAAATGGATTTCTCATTTAAAAAGGATAAATAACGTAGAATAGACCGTAGATTCGCATTGTGCACTTAGAATTGATCTATAATAAGTATTATAGGAGCTATCGCATTTGTCATATATTTCCTCTAAAAAAAATGCATGAATTATAGTTCATGGATTTTGCGATTTCTACAAAAAATTGTTTTTTTCATTTAAAAAGGATAAATAACGTAGAATAGACCGTAGATTCGCATTGTGCTCTTAGAATTGATCTATAATAAGTATTATAGGAGCTATCGCAATTGTCATATATTTCCTCTAAAAAAAATGCATGAATTATAGTTCATGGATTTTGCGATTTCTACAAAAAATGGATTTCTCATTGAAAAAGCATAAATAACGTAGAATAGACCGTAGATTCGCATTGTGCTCTTAGAATTGATCTATAATAAGTATTATAGGAGCTATCGCAATTGTCATATATTTCCTCTAAAAAAAATGCATGAATGCGTTCATGGATTTTGCGATTTCTACAAAAAATTGATTTCCCATTTAAAAAGCATAAATAACGTAGAATAGACCGTAGATTCGCATTGTGCTCTTAGAATTTATCTATAATAAGTATTATAGGAGCTATCGCAATTGTCATATATTTCCTCTAAAAAAAATGCATGAATTATAGTTCATGGATTTTGCGATTTCTACAAAAAATGGATTTCTCATTTAAAAAGCATAAATAACGTAGAATAGACCGTAGATTCGCATTGCGCTCTTAGAATTGATCTATAATAAGTATTATAGGAGCTATCGCAATTGTCATATATTTCCTCTAAAAAAAATGCATGAATTATAGTTCATAGATTTTGCGATTTCTACAAAAAATGGATTTCTCATTTAAAAAGCATAAATAACGTAGAATAGACCGTAGATTCGCATTGTGCTCTTAGAATTGATCTATAATAAGTATTATAGGAGCTATCGCAATTGTCATATATTTCCTCTAAAAAAAATGCATGAATTATAGTTCATGGATTTTGCGATTTCTACAAAAAATGGATTTCTCATTTAAAAAGCATAAATAACGTAGAATAGACCGTAGATTCGCATTGTGCTCTTAGAATTGATCTATAATAAGTATTATAGGAGCTATCGCAATTGTCATATATTTCCTCTAAAAAAAATGCATGAATTATAGTTCATGGATTTTGCGATTTCTACAAAAAATGGATTTCTCATTTAAAAAGCATAAATAACGTAGAATAGACCGTAGATTCGCATTGTGCTCTTAGAATTGATCTATAATAAGTATTATAGGAGCTATCGCAATTGTCATATATTTGCTCTAAAAAAAATGCATGAATTATAGTTCATGGATTTTGCGATTTCTACAAAAAATGGATTTCTCATTTAAAAAGCCTAAATAACGTAGAATAGACCGTAGATTCGCATTGTGCTCTTAGAATTGATCTATAATAAGTATTATAGGAGCTATCGCAATTTTCATATATTTCCTCTAAAAAAAATGCATGAATTATAGTTCATGGATTTTGCGATTTCTACAAAAAATGGATTTCTCATTTAAAAAGCATAAATAACGTAGAATAGACCGTAGATTCGCATTGGCAACTTAGAATTGATCTATAATAAGTATTATAGGAGCTATCGCAATTGTCATATATTTCCTCTAAAAAAAATGCATGAATTATAGTTCATGGATTTTGCGATTTCTACAAAAAATGGATTTCTCATTTAAAAAGCATAAATAACGTAGAATAGACCGTAGATTCGCATTGTGCTCTTACAAATGATCTATAATAAGTATTATAGGAGCTATCGCAATTGTCATATATTTCCTCTAAAACAAAATGCATGAATTATAGTTCATGGATTTTGCGATTTCTACAAAAAATGGATTTCTCATTTAAAAAGCATAAATAACGTAGAATAGACCGTAGATTCGCATTGTGCTCTTAGAATTGATCTATAATAAGTATTATAGGAGCTATCGCAATTGTCATATATTTCCTCTAAAAAAAATGCATGAATTATAGTTCATGGATTTTGCGATTTCTACAAAAAATGGATTTCTCATTTAAAAAGCATAAATAACGGAGAATAGACCGTAGATTCGCATTGTGCTCTTAGAATTGATCTATAATAAGTATTATAGGAGCTATCGCAATTGTCATATATTTCCTCTAAAAAAAATGCATGAATTATAGTTCATGGATTTTGCGATTTCTACAAAAAATGGATTTCTCATTTAAAAAGCATAAATAACGTAGAATAGACCGTAGATTCGCATTGTGCTCTTAGAATTGATCTATAATAAGTATTATAGGAGCTATCGCAATTGTCATATATTTCCTCTAAAAAAAATGCATGAATTATAGTTCATGGATTTTGCGATTTCTACAAAAAATGGATTTCTCATTTAAAAAGGATAAATAACGTAGAATAGACCGTAGATTCGCATTGTGCACTTAGAATGGATCTATAATAAGTATTATAGGAGCTATCGCAATTGTCATATATTTCCTCTAAAAAAAATGCATGAATTATAGTTCATGGATTTTGCGATTTCTACAAAAAATGGATTTCTCATTTAAAAAGCATAAATAACGTAGAATAGACCGTAGATTCGCATTGTGCTCTTAGAATTGATCTATAATAAGTATTATAGGAGCTATCGCAATTGTCATATATTTCCTCTAAAAAAAATGCATGAATTATAGTTCATAAATTTTGCGATTTCTACAAAAAAAGGAATTCTCATTTAAAAAGCATAAATAACGGAGAATAGACCGTAGATTCGCATTGGCAACTTAGAATTGATCTATAATAAGTATTATAGGGGCTATCGCAATTGTCATATATTTCCTCTAAAAAAAAGCATGAATTATAGTTCATGGATTTTGCGATTTCTACAAAAAATGGATTTCTCATTTAAAAAGGATAAATAACGTAGAATAGACCGTAGAATCGCATTGCGCACTTAGAATAGATCTATAATAAGTATTATAGGAGCTATCGCATTTGTCATATATTTCCTCTAAAAAAAATGCATGAATTATAGTTCATGGATTTTGCGATTTCTACAAAAAATTGTTTTTTTCATTTAAAAAGGATAAATAACGTAGAATAGACCGTAGATTCGCATTGTGCTCTTAGAATTGATCTATAATAAGTATTATAGGAGCTATCGCAATTGTCATATATTTCCTCTAAAAAAAATGCATGAATTATAGTTCATGGATTTTGCGATTTCTACAAAAAATGGATTTCTCATTGAAAAAGCATAAATAACGTAGAATAGACCGTAGATTCGCATTGTGCTCTTAGAATTGATCTATAATAAGTATTATAGGAGCTATCGCATTTGTCATATATTTGCTCTAAAAAAATGTCTGAATTATAGTTCATGGATTTTGCGATTTCTACAAAAAATGGATTTCTCATTTAAAAAGCATAAATAACGTAGAATAGACCGTAGATTCGCATTGTGCTCTTAGAATTGTTCTATAATAAGTATTATAGGAGCTATCGCAATTGTCATATATTTCCTCTAAAAAAAATGCATGAATTATAGTTCATGGATTTTGCGATTTGTACAAAAAATGGATTTCTCATTTAAAAAACATAAATAACGTAGAATAGACCGTAGATTTGCATTGTGCTCTTAGAATTGATCTATAATAAGTATTATAGGAGCTATCGCAATTGTCATATATTTCCTCTAAAAAAAATGCATGAATTATAGTTCATGGATTTTGCGATTTCTACAAAGAATGGATTTTTCATTTAAAAAGCATAAATAACGTAGAATAGACCGTAGATTCGCATTGTGCTCTTAGAATTGATCTATAATAAGTATCATAGGAGCTATCGCAATTGTCATATATTTCCTCTAAAAAAAATGCATGAATTATAGTTCATGGATTTTGCGATTTCTACAAAAAATGGATTTCTCATTTAAAAAGCATAAATAACGTAGAATAGACCGTAGATTCGCATTGTGCTCTTAGAATTGATCTATAATAAGTATTATAGGAGCTATCGCAATTGTCATATATTTCCTCTAAAAAAAATGCATGAATTATAGTTCATGGATTTTGCGATTTCTACAAAAAATGGATTTCTCATTTAAAAAGCATAAATAACGTAGAATAGACCGTAGATTCGCATTGTGCTCTTAGAATTTATCTATAATAAGTATTATAGGAGCTATCGCAATTGTCATATATTTCCTCTAAAAAAAATGCATGAATTATAGTTCATGGATTTTGCGATTTCTACAAAAAATGGATTTCTCATTTAAAAAGCATAAATAACGTAGAATAGACCGTAGATTCGCATTGTGCTCTTAGAATTGATCTATAATAAGTATTATAGGAGCTATCGCAATTGTCATATATTTCCTCTAAAAAAAATGCATGAATTATAGTTCATGGATTTTGCGATTTCTACAAAAAATGGATTTCTCATTGAAAAAGCATAAATAACGTAGAATAGACCGTAGATTCGCATTGTGCTCTTAGAATTGATCTATAATAAGTATTATAGGAGCTATCGCATTTGTCATATATTTGCTCTAAAAAAATGTCTGAATTATAGTTCATGGATTTTGCGATTTCTACAAAAAATGGATTTCTCATTTAAAAAGCATAAATAACGTAGAATAGACCGTAGATTCGCATTGTGCTCTTAGAATTGTTCTATAATAAGTATTATAGGAGCTATCGCAATTGTCATATATTTCCTCTAAAAAAAATGCATGAATTATAGTTCATGGATTTTGCGATTTGTACAAAAAATGGATTTCTCATTTAAAAAACATAAATAACGTAGAATAGACCGTAGATTTGCATTGTGCTCTTAGAATTGATCTATAATAAGTATTATAGGAGCTATCGCAATTGTCATATATTTCCTCTAAAAAAAATGCATGAATTATAGTTCATGGATTTTGCGATTTCTACAAAGAATGGATTTTTCATTTAAAAAGCATAAATAACGTAGAATAGACCGTAGATTCGCATTGTGCTCTTAGAATTGATCTATAATAAGTATCATAGGAGCTATCGCAATTGTCATATATTTGCTCTAAAAAAAATGCATGAATTATAGTTCATGGATTTTGCGATTTCTACAAAAAATGGATTTCTCATTTAAAAAGCATAAATAACGTAGAATAGACCGTAGATTCGCATTGTGCTCTTAGAATTGATCTATAATAAGTATTATAGGAGCTATCGCAATTGTCATATATTTCCTCTAAAAAAAATGCATGAATTATAGTTCATGGATTTTGCGATTTCTACAAAAAATGGATTTCTCATTTAAAAAGCATAAATAACATAGAATAGACCGTAGATTCGCATTGTGCTCTTAGAATTTATCTATAATAAGTATTATAGGAGCTATCGCAATTGTCATATATTTCCTCTAAAAAAAATGCATGAATTATAGTTCATGGATTTTGCGATTTCTACAAAAAATGGATTTCTCATTTAAAAAGCATAAATAACGTAGAATAGACCGTAGATTCGCATTGTGCTCTTAGAATTGATCTATAATAAGTATTATAGGAGCTATCGCAATTGTCATATATTTCCTCTAAAAAAAATGCATGAATTATAGTTCATGGATTTTGCGATTTCTACAAAAAATGGATTTCTCATTGAAAAAGCATAAATAACGTAGAATAGACCGTAGATTCGCATTGTGCTCTTAGAATTGATCTATAATAAGTATTATAGGAGCTATCGCATTTGTCATATATTTGCTCTAAAAAAATGTCTGAATTATAGTTCATGGATTTTGCGATTTCTACAAAAAATGGATTTCTCATTTAAAAAGCATAAATAACGTAGAATAGACCGTAGATTCGCATTGTGCTCTTAGAATTGTTCTATAATAAGTATTATAGGAGCTATCGCAATTGTCATATATTTCCTCTAAAAAAAATGCATGAATTATAGTTCATGGATTTTGCGATTTGTACAAAAAATGGATTTCTCATTTAAAAAACATAAATAACGTAGAATAGACCGTAGATTTGCATTGTGCTCTTAGAATTGATCTATAATAAGTATTATAGGAGCTATCGCAATTGTCATATATTTCCTCTAAAAAAAATGCATGAATTATAGTTCATGGATTTTGCGATTTCTACAAAGAATGGATTTTTCATTTAAAAAGCATAAATAACGTAGAATAGACCGTAGATTCGCATTGTGCTCTTAGAATTGATCTATAATAAGTATCATAGGAGCTATCGCAATTGTCATATATTTGCTCTAAAAAAAATGCATGAATTATAGTTCATGGATTTTGCGATTTCTACAAAAAATGGATTTCTCATTTAAAAAGCATAAATAACGTAGAATAGACCGTAGATTCGCATTGTGCTCTTAGAATTGATCTATAATAAGTATTATAGGAGCTATCGCAATTGTCATATATTTCCTCTAAAAAAAATGCATGAATTATAGTTCATGGATTTTGCGATTTCTACAAAAAATGGATTTCTCATTTAAAAAGCATAAATAACATAGAATAGACCGTAGATTCGCATTGTGCTCTTAGAATTTATCTATAATAAGTATTATAGGAGCTATCGCAATTGTCATATATTTCCTCTAAAAAAAATGCATGAATTATAGTTCATGGATTTTGCGATTTCTACAAAAAATGGATTTCTCATTTAAAAAGCATAAATAACGTAGAATAGACCGTAGATTCGCATTGCGCTCTTAGAATTGATCTATAATAAGTATTATAGGAGCTATCGCAATTGTCATATATTTCCTCTAAAAAAAATGCATGAATTATAGTTCATAGATTTTGCGATTTCTACAAAAAATGGATTTCTCATTTAAGAAGCATAAATAACGTAGAATAGACCGTAGATTCGCATTGTGCTCTTAGAATTGATCTATAATAAGTATTATAGGAGCTATCGCAATTGTCATATATTTCCTCTAAAAAAAATGCATGAATTATAGTTCATGGATTTTGCGATGTCTACAAAAAATGGATTTCTCATTTAAAAAGCATAAATAACGTAGAATAGACCGTAGATTCGCATTGTGCTCTTAGAATTGATCTATAATAAGTATTATAGGAGCTATCGCAATTGTCATATATTTCCTCTAAAACAAATGCATGAATTATAGTTCATGGATTTTGCGATTTCTACAAAAAATGGATTTCTCATTTAAAAAGCATAAATAACGTAGAATAGACCGTAGATTCGCATTGTGCTCTTAGAATTGATCTATAATAAGTATTATAGGAGCTATCGCAATTGTCATATATTTGCTCTAAAAAAAATGCATGAATTATAGTTCATGGATTTTGCGATTTCTACAAAAAATGGATTTCTCATTTAAAAAGCATAAATAACGTAGAATTGACCGTAGATTCGCATTGTGCTCTTAGAATTGATCTATAATAAGTATTATAGGAGCTATCGCAATTTTCATATATTTCCTCTAAAAAAAATGCATGAATTATAGTTCATGGATTTTGCGATTTCTACAAAAAATGGATTTCTCATTTAAAAAGCATAAATAACGTAGAATAGACCGTAGATTCGCATTGTGCTCTTAGAATTGATCTATAATAAGTATTATAGGAGCTATCGCAATTGTCATATATTTCCTCTAAAAATAATGCATGAATTATAGTTCATGGATTTTGCTATTTCTGCAAAAAATGGATTTCTCATTTAAAAAGCATAAATAACGTAGAATAGACCGTAGATTCGCATTGTGCTCTTAGAATTGATCTATAATAACTATTATAGGAGCTATCGCAATTGTCATATATTTGCTCTAAAAAAAATGCATGAATTATAGTTCATGGATTTTGCGATTTCTACAAAAAATGGATTTCTCATTTAAAAAGCATAAATAACGTAGAATTGACCGTAGATTCGCATTGTGCTCTTAGAATTGATCTATAATAAGTATTATAGGAGCTATCGCAATTTTCATATATTTCCTCTAAAAAAAATGCATGAATTATAGTTCATGGATTTTGCGATTTCTACAAAAAATGGATTTCTCATTTAAAAAGCATAAATAACGTAGAATAAACCGTAGATTCGCATTGTGCTCTTAGAATTGATCTATAATAAGTATTATAGGAGCTATCGCAATTGTCATATATTTCCTCTAAAAATAATGCATGAATTATAGTTCATGGATTTTGCTATTTCTGCAAAAAATGGATTTCTCATTTAAAAAGCATAAATAACGTAGAATAGACCGTAGATTCGCATTGTGCTCTTAGAATTGATCTATAATAACTATTATAGGAGCTATCGCAATTGTCATATATTTCCTCTAAAAAAAAAGCATGAATTATAGTTCATGGATTTTGCGATTTCTACAAAAAATGGATTTCTCATTTAAAAAGGATAAATAACGTAGAATAGACCGTAGATTCGCATTGTGCACTTAGAATTGATCTATAATAAGTATTATAGGAGCTATCGCATTTGTCATATATTTCCTCTAAAAAAAATGCATGAATTATAGTTCATGGATTTTGCGATTTCTACAAAAAATTGTTTTTTTCATTTAAAAAGGATAAATAATGTAGAATAGACCGTAGATTCGCATTGTGCTCTTAGAATTGATCTATAATAAGTATTATAGGAGCTATCGCAATTGTCATATATTTGCTCTAAAAAAAATGCATGAATTATAGTTCATGGATTTTGCGATTTCTACAAAAAATGGATTTCTCATTTAAAAAGCATAAATAACGTAGAATAGACCGTAGATTCGCATTGTGCACTTAAAATTGATCTATAATAAGTATTATAGGAGCTATCGCATTTGTCATATATTTCCTCTAAAAAAAATGCATGAATTATAGTTCATGGATTTTGCGATTTCTACAAAAAATGGATTTCTCATTTAAAAAGCATAAATAACGTAGAATAGACCGTAGATTCGCATTGTGCTCTTAGAATTGATCTATAATAAGTATTATAGGAGCTATCGCAATTGTCATATATTTCCTCTAAAAAAAATGCATGAATTATAGTTCATGGATTTTGCGATTTCTACAAAAAATGGATTTCTCATTTAAAAAGGATAAATAACGTAGAATAGACCGTAGATTCGCATTGTGCTCTTAGAATTAATCTATAATAAGTATTATAGGAGCTATCGCAATTGTCATATATTTCCTCTAAAAAAAATGCATGAATTATAGTTCATGGATTTTGCGATTTCTACAAAAAATGGATTTCTCATTTAAAAAAGGATAAATAACGTAGAATAGACCGTAGATTCGCATTGTGCACTTAGAATTGATCTATAATAAGTATTATAGGAGCTATCGCATTTGTCATATATTTCCCCCCAAAAAAAAAGCATGAATTATAGTTCATGGATTTTGCGATTTCTACAAAAAATGGATTTCTCATTTAAAAAGGATAAATAACGTAGAATAGACCGTAGATTCGCATTGTGCACTTAGAATTGATCTTTAATAAGTATTATAGGAGCTATCGCATTTGTCATATATTTCCTCTAAAAAAATGCATGAATTATAGTTCATGGATTTTGCGATTTCTACAAAAAATGGATTTCTCATTTAAAAAGCATAAATAACGTAGAATAGACCGTAGATTCGCATTGTGCTCTTGGAATTGATCTATAATAAGTATTATAGGAGCTATCGCAATTGTCATATATTTCCTCTAAAAAAAATGCATGAATTATAGTTCATGGATTTTGCGATTTCTACAAAAAATGGATTTCTCATTTAAAAAGGATAAATAACGTAGAATAGACCGTAGATTCGCATTGTGCACTTAGAATTGATCTATAATAAGTATTATAGGAGCTATCGCAATTGTCATATATTTGCTCTCAAAAAAATGCATGAATTATAGTTTATAGATTTTGCGATTTCTACAAAAAATGGATTTCTCATTTAAAAAGCATAAATAACGTAGAATAGACCGTAGATTCGCATTGTGCTCTTAGAATTGATCTATAATAAGTATTATAGGAGCTATCGCAATTGTCATATATTTCCTCTAAAAAAAATGCATGAATTATAGTTCATGGATTTTGCGATTTCTACAAAAAATGGATTTCTCATTTAAAAAGGATAAACAACGTAGAATAGACCGTAGATTCGCATTGTGCACTTAGAATTGATCTATAATAAGTATTATAGGAGCTATCGCAATTGTCATATATTTGCTCTTAAAAAAATGCATGAATTATAGCTCATGGATTTTGCGATTTATACAAAAAATGGATTTCTCATTTAAAAAGCATAAATAACGTAGAATAGACCGTAGATTCGCATTGTGCTCTTAGAATTGATCTATAATAAGTATTATAGGAGCTATCGCAATTGTCATATATTTCCTCTAAAAAAAATGCATGAATTATAGTTCATGGATTTTGCGATTTCTACAAAAAATGGATTTCTCATTTAAAAAGCATAAATAACGTAGAATAGACCGTAGATTCGCATTGTGCACTTAAAATTGATCTATAATAAGTATTATACGAGCTATCGCATTTGTCATATATTTCCTCTAAAAAAAATGCATGAATTATAGTTCATGGATTTTGCGATTTCTACAAAAAATGGATTTCTCATTTAAAAAGCATAAATAACGTAGAATAGACCGTAGATTCGCATTGTGCACTTAAAATTGATCTATAATAAGTATTATAGGAGCTATCGCATTTGTCATATATTTCCTCTAAAAAAAATGCATGAATTATAGTTCATGGATTTTGCGATTTCTACAAAAAATGGATTTCTCATTTAAAAAGCATAAATAACGTAGAATAGACCGTAGATTCGCATTGTGCACTTAAAATTGATCTATAATAAGTATTATAGGAGCTATCGCAATTGTCATATATTTCCTCTAAAAAAAATGCATGAATTATAGTTCATGGATTTTGCGATTTCTACAAAAAATGGATTTCTCATTTAAAAAGCATAAATAACGTAGAATAGACCGTAGATTCGCATTGTGCACTTAAAATTGATCTATAATAAGTATTATAGGAGCTATCGCATTTGTCATATATTTCCTCTAAAAAAAATGCATGAATTCATGGATTTTGCGATTTCTACAAAAAATGGATTTCTCATTTAAAAAGCATAAATAACGTAGAATAGACCGTAGATTCGCATTGTGCTCTTAGAATTGATCTATAATAAGTATTATAGGAGCTATCGCAATTGTCATATATTTCCTCTAAAAAAAATGCATGAATTATAGTTCATGGATTTTGCGATTTCTACAAAAAATGGATTTCTCATTTAAAAAGCATAAATAACATAGAATAGACCGTAGATTCGCATTGTGCTCTTAGAATTTATCTATAATAAGTATTATAGGAGCTATCGCAATTGTCATATATTTCCTCTAAAAAAAATGCATGAATTATAGTTCATGGATTTTGCGATTTCTACAAAAAATGGATTTCTCATTTAAAAAGCATAAATAACGTAGAATAGACCGTAGATTCGCATTGCGCTCTTAGAATTTATCTATAATAAGTATTATAGGAGCTATCGCAATTGTCATATATTTCCTCTAAAAAAAATGCATGAATTATAGTTCATAGATTTTGCGATTTCTACAAAAAATGGATTTCTCATTTAAGAAGCATAAATAACGTAGAATAGACCGTAGATTCGCATTGTGCTCTTAGAATTGATCTATAATAAGTATTATAGGAGCTATCGCAATTGTCATATATTTCCTCTAAAAAAAATGCATGAATTATAGTTCATGGATTTTGCGATGTCTACAAAAAATGGATTTCTCATTTAAAAAGCATAAATAACGTAGAATAGACCGTAGATTCGCATTGTGCTCTTAGAATTGATCTATAATAAGTATTATAGGAGCTATCGCAATTGTCATATATTTCCTCTAAAACAAATGCATGAATTATAGTTCATGGATTTTGCGATTTCTACAAAAAATGGATTTCTCATTTAAAAAGCATAAATAACGTAGAATAGACCGTAGATTCGCATTGTGCTCTTAGAATTGATCTATAATAAGTATTATAGGAGCTATCGCAATTGTCATATATTTGCTCTAAAAAAAATGCATGAATTATAGTTCATGGATTTTGCGATTTCTACAAAAAATGGATTTCTCATTTAAAAAGCATAAATAACGTAGAATTGACCGTAGATTCGCATTGTGCTCTTAGAATTGATCTATAATAAGTATTATAGGAGCTATCGCAATTTTCATATATTTCCTCTAAAAAAAATGCATGAATTATAGTTCATGGATTTTGCGATTTCTACAAAAAATGGATTTCTCATTTAAAAAGCATAAATAACGTAGAATAGACCGTAGATTCGCATTGTGCTCTTAGAATTGATCTATAATAAGTATTATAGGAGCTATCGCAATTGTCATATATTTCCTCTAAAAATAATGCATGAATTATAGTTCATGGATTTTGCTATTTCTGCAAAAAATGGATTTCTCATTTAAAAAGCATAAATAACGTAGAATAGACCGTAGATTCGCATTGTGCTCTTAGAATTGATCTATAATAACTATTATAGGAGCTATCGCAATTGTCATATATTTGCTCTAAAAAAAATGCATGAATTATAGTTCATGGATTTTGCGATTTCTACAAAAAATGGATTTCTCATTTAAAAAGCATAAATAACGTAGAATTGACCGTAGATTCGCATTGTGCTCTTAGAATTGATCTATAATAAGTATTATAGGAGCTATCGCAATTTTCATATATTTCCTCTAAAAAAAATGCATGAATTATAGTTCATGGATTTTGCGATTTCTACAAAAAATGGATTTCTCATTTAAAAAAAGCATAAATAACGTAGAATAAACCGTAGATTCGCATTGTGCTCTTAGAATTGATCTATAATAAGTATTATAGGAGCTATCGCAATTGTCATATATTTCCTCTAAAAATAATGCATGAATTATAGTTCATGGATTTTGCTATTTCTGCAAAAAATGGATTTCTCATTTAAAAAGCATAAATAACGTAGAATAGACCGTAGATTCGCATTGTGCTCTTGGAATTGATCTATAATAACTATTATAGGAGCTATCGCAATTGTCATATATTTCCTCTAAAAAAAAAGCATGAATTATAGTTCATGGATTTTGCGATTTCTACAAAAAATGGATTTCTCATTTAAAAAGGATAAATAACGTAGAATAGACCGTAGATTCGCATTGTGCACTTAGAATTGATCTATAATAAGTATTATAGGAGCTATCGCATTTGTCATATATTTCCTCTAAAAAAAATGCATGAATTATAGTTCATGGATTTTGCGATTTCTACAAAAAATTGTTGTTTTCATTTAAAAAGGATAAATAATGTAGAATAG
Source organism: Prosapia bicincta (assembly GCA_036971475.1). Classification (NCBI taxonomy): domain Eukaryota; kingdom Metazoa; phylum Arthropoda; class Insecta; order Hemiptera; family Cercopidae; genus Prosapia; species Prosapia bicincta. The sequence continues at coordinate 4,421,840 of JBAIZL010000369.1, forward strand.
ACCGTAGATTCGCATTGTGCTCTTAGAATTGATCTATAATAAGTATTATAGGAGCTATCGCAATTGTCATATATTTGCTCTAAAAAAAATGCATGAATTATAGTTCATGGATTTTGCGATTTCTACAAAAAATGGATTTCTCATTTAAAAAGCATAAATAACGTAGAATAGACCGTAGATTCGCATTGTGCACTTAAAATTGATCTATAATAAGTATTATAGGAGCTATCGCATTTGTCATATATTTCCTCTAAAAAAAATGCATGAATTATAGTTCATGGATTTTGCGATTTCTACAAAAAATGGATTTCTCATTTAAAAAGCATAAATAACGTAGAATAGACCGTAGATTCGCATTGTGCTCTTAGAATTGATCTATAATAAGTATTATAGGAGCTATCGCAATTGTCATATATTTCCTCTAAAAAAAATGCATGAATTATAGTTCATGGATTTTGCGATTTCTACAAAAAATGGATTTCTCATTTAAAAAGGATAAATAACGTAGAATAGACCGTAGATTCGCATTGTGCTCTTAGAATTAATCTATAATAAGTATTATAGGAGCTATCGCAATTGTCATATATTTCCTCTAAAAAAAATGCATGAATTATAGTTCATGGATTTTGCGATTTCTACAAAAAATGGATTTCTCATTTAAAAAAGAATAAATAACGTAGAATAGACCGTAGATTCGCATTGTGCACTTAGAATTGATCTATAATAAGTATTATAGGAGCTATCGCATTTGTCATATATTTCCCCCCAAAAAAAAAGCATGAATTATAGTTCATGGATTTTGCGATTTCTACAAAAAATGGATTTCTCATTTAAAAAGGATAAATAACGTAGAATAGACCGTAGATTCGCATTGTGCACTTAGAATTGATCTTTAATAAGTATTATAGGAGCTATCGCATTTGTCATATATTTCCTCTAAAAAAATGCATGAATTATAGTTCATGGATTTTGCGATTTCTACAAAAAATGGATTTCTCATTTAAAAAGCATAAATAACGTAGAATAGACCGTAGATTCGCATTGTGCTCTTGGAATTGATCTATAATAAGTATTATAGGAGCTATCGCAATTGTCATATATTTCCTCTAAAAAAAATGCATGAATTATAGTTCATGGATTTTGCGATTTCTACAAAAAATGGATTTCTCATTTAAAAAGGATAAATAACGTAGAATAGACCGTAGATTCGCATTGTGCACTTAGAATTGATCTATAATAAGTATTATAGGAGCTATCGCAATTGTCATATATTTGCTCTCAAAAAAATGCATGAATTATAGTTTATAGATTTTGCGATTTCTACAAAAAATGGATTTCTCATTTAAAAAGCATAAATAACGTAGAATAGACCGTAGATTCGCATTGTGCTCTTAGAATTGATCTATAATAAGTATTATAGGAGCTATCGCAATTGTCATATATTTCCTCTAAAAAAAATGCATGAATTATAGTTCATGGATTTTGCGATTTCTACAAAAAATGGATTTCTCATTTAAAAAGGATAAACAACGTAGAATAGACCGTAGATTCGCATTGTGCACTTAGAATTGATCTATAATAAGTATTATAGGAGCTATCGCAATTGTCATATATTTGCTCTTAAAAAAATGCATGAATTATAGCTCATGGATTTTGCGATTTATACAAAAAATGGATTTCTCATTTAAAAAGCATAAATAACGTAGAATAGACCGTAGATTCGCATTGTGCTCTTAGAATTGATCTATAATAAGTATTATAGGAGCTATCGCAATTGTCATATATTTCCTCTAAAAAAAATGCATGAATTATAGTTCATGGATTTTGCGATTTCTACAAAAAATGGATTTCTCATTTAAAAAGCATAAATAACGTAGAATAGACCGTAGATTCGCATTGTGCACTTAAAATTGATCTATAATAAGTATTATAGGAGCTATCGCAATTTTCATATATTTCCTCTAAAAAAAATGCATGAATTATAGTTCATGGATTTTGCGATTTCTACAAAAAATGGATTTCTCATTTAAAAAGCATAAATAACGTAGAATAGACCGTAGATTCGCATTGTGCTCTTAGAATTGATCTATAATAAGTATTATAGGAGCTATCGCAATTGTCATATATTTCCTCTAAAAATAATGCATGAATTATAGTTCATGGATTTTGCTATTTCTGCAAAAAATGGATTTCTCATTTAAAAAGCATAAATAACGTAGAATAGACCGTAGATTCGCATTGTGCTCTTAGAATTGATCTATAATAACTATTATAGGAGCTATCGCAATTGTCATATATTTGCTCTAAAAAAAATGCATGAATTATAGTTCATGGATTTTGCGATTTCTACAAAAAATGGATTTCTCATTTAAAAAGCATAAATAACGTAGAATTGACCGTAGATTCGCATTGTGCTCTTAGAATTGATCTATAATAAGTATTATAGGAGCTATCGCAATTTTCATATATTTCCTCTAAAAAAAATGCATGAATTATAGTTCATGGATTTTGCGATTTCTACAAAAAATGGATTTCTCATTTAAAAAAAGCATAAATAACGTAGAATAAACCGTAGATTCGCATTGTGCTCTTAGAATTGATCTATAATAAGTATTATAGGAGCTATCGCAATTGTCATATATTTCCTCTAAAAATAATGCATGAATTATAGTTCATGGATTTTGCTATTTCTGCAAAAAATGGATTTCTCATTTAAAAAGCATAAATAACGTAGAATAGACCGTAGATTCGCATTGTGCTCTTAGAATTGATCTATAATAACTATTATAGGAGCTATCGCAATTGTCATATATTTCCTCTAAAAAAAAAGCATGAATTATAGTTCATGGATTTTGCGATTTCTACAAAAAATGGATTTCTCATTTAAAAAGGATAAATAACGTAGAATAGACCGTAGATTCGCATTGTGCACTTAGAATTGATCTATAATAAGTATTATAGGAGCTATCGCATTTGTCATATATTTCCTCTAAAAAAAATGCATGAATTATAGTTCATGGATTTTGCGATTTCTACAAAAAATTGTTGTTTTCATTTAAAAAGGATAAATAATGTAGAATAGACCGTAGATTCGCATTGTGCTCTTAGAATTGATCTATAATAAGTATTATAGGAGCTATCGCAATTGTCATATATTTGCTCTAAAAAAAATGCATGAATTATAGTTCATGGATTTTGCGATTTCTACAAAAAATGGATTTCTCATTTAAAAAGCATAAATAACGTAGAATAGACCGTAGATTCGCATTGTGCACTTAAAATTGATCTATAATAAGTATTATAGGAGCTATCGCATTTGTCATATATTTCCTCTAAAAAAAATGCATGAATTATAGTTCATGGATTTTGCGATTTCTACAAAAAATGGATTTCTCATTTAAAAAGCATAAATAACGTAGAATAGACCGTAGATTCGCATTGTGCTCTTAGAATTGATCTATAATAAGTATTATAGGAGCTATCGCAATTGTCATATATTTCCTCTAAAAAAAATGCATGAATTATAGTTCATGGATTTTGCGATTTCTACAAAAAATGGATTTCTCATTTAAAAAGGATAAATAACGTAGAATAGACCGTAGATTCGCATTGTGCTCTTAGAATTAATCTATAATAAGTATTATAGGAGCTATCGCAATTGTCATATATTTCCTCTAAAAAAAATGCATGAATTATAGTTCATGGATTTTGCGATTTCTACAAAAAATGGATTTCTCATTTAAAAAAGAATAAATAACGTAGAATAGACCGTAGATTCGCATTGTGCACTTAGAATTGATCTATAATAAGTATTATAGGAGCTATCGCATTTGTCATATATTTCCCCCCAAAAAAAAAGCATGAATTATAGTTCATGGATTTTGCGATTTCTACAAAAAATGGATTTCTCATTTAAAAAGGATAAATAACGTAGAATAGACCGTAGATTCGCATTGTGCACTTAGAATTGATCTTTAATAAGTATTATAGGAGCTATCGCATTTGTCATATATTTCCTCTAAAAAAATGCATGAATTATAGTTCATGGATTTTGCGATTTCTACAAAAAATGGATTTCTCATTTAAAAAGCATAAATAACGTAGAATAGACCGTAGATTCGCATTGTGCTCTTGGAATTGATCTATAATAAGTATTATAGGAGCTATCGCAATTGTCATATATTTCCTCTAAAAAAAATGCATGAATTATAGTTCATGGATTTTGCGATTTCTACAAAAAATGGATTTCTCATTTAAAAAGGATAAATAACGTAGAATAGACCGTAGATTCGCATTGTGCACTTAGAATTGATCTATAATAAGTATTATAGGAGCTATCGCAATTGTCATATATTTGCTCTCAAAAAAATGCATGAATTATAGTTTATAGATTTTGCGATTTCTACAAAAAATGGATTTCTCATTTAAAAAGCATAAATAACGTAGAATAGACCGTAGATTCGCATTGTGCTCTTAGAATTGATCTATAATAAGTATTATAGGAGCTATCGCAATTGTCATATATTTCCTCTAAAAAAAATGCATGAATTATAGTTCATGGATTTTGCGATTTCTACAAAAAATGGATTTCTCATTTAAAAAGGATAAACAACGTAGAATAGACCGTAGATTCGCATTGTGCACTTAGAATTGATCTATAATAAGTATTATAGGAGCTATCGCAATTGTCATATATTTGCTCTTAAAAAAATGCATGAATTATAGCTCATGGATTTTGCGATTTATACAAAAAATGGATTTCTCATTTAAAAAGCATAAATAACGTAGAATAGACCGTAGATTCGCATTGTGCTCTTAGAATTGATCTATAATAAGTATTATAGGAGCTATCGCAATTGTCATATATTTCCTCTAAAAAAAATGCATGAATTATAGTTCATGGATTTTGCGATTTCTACAAAAAATGGATTTCTCATTTAAAAAGCATAAATAACGTAGAATAGACCGTAGATTCGCATTGTGCACTTAAAATTGATCTATAATAAGTATTATACGAGCTATCGCATTTGTCATATATTTCCTCTAAAAAAAATGCATGAATTATAGTTCATGGATTTTGCGATTTCTACAAAAAATGGATTTCTCATTTAAAAAGCATAAACAACGTAGAATAGACCGTAGATTCGCATTGTGCACTTAAAATTGATCTATAATAAGTATTATAGGAGCTATCGCATTTGTCATATATTTCCTCTAAAAAAAATGCATGAATTATAGTTCATGGATTTTGCGATTTCTACAAAAAATGGATTTCTCATTTAAAAAGCATAAATAACGTAGAATAGACCGTAGATTCGCATTGTGCACTTAAAATTGATCTATAATAAGTATTATAGGAGCTATCGCAATTGTCATATATTTCCTCTAAAAAAAATGCATGAATTATAGTTCATGGATTTTGCGATTTCTACAAAAAATGGATTTCTCATTTAAAAAGCATAAATAACGTAGAATAGACCGTAGATTCGCATTGTGCACTTAAAATTGATCTATAATAAGTATTATAGGAGCTATCGCATTTGTCATATATTTCCTCTAAAAAAAATGCATGAATTCATGGATTTTGCGATTTCTACAAAAAATGGATTTCTCATTTAAAAAGCATAAATAACGTAGAATAGACCGTAGATTCGCATTGTGCTCTTAGAATTGATCTATAATAAGTATTATAGGAGCTATCGCAATTGTCATATATTTCCTCTAAAAAAAATGCATGAATTATAGTTCATGGATTTTGCGATTCCTACAAAAAATGGATTTCTCATTTAAAAAGGATAAATAACGTAGAATAGACCGTAGATTCGCATTGTGCTCTTAGAATTAATCTATAGTAAGTATTATAGGAGCCATCGCAATTGTCATATATTTCCTCTAAAAAAAATGCATGAATTATAGTTCATGGATTTTGCGATTTCTACAAAAAATGGATTTCTCATTTAAAAAAGGATAAATAACGTAGAATAGACCGTAGATTCGCATTGTGCACTTAGAATTGATCTATAATAAGTATTATAGGAGCTATCGCATTTGTCATATATTTCCTCTAAAAAAAATGCATGAATTATAGTTCATGGATTTTGCGATTTATACAAAAAATGGATTTCTCATTTAAAAAGCATAAATAACGTAGAATAGACCGTAGATTCGCATTGTGCTCTTAGAATTGATCTATAATAAGTATTATAGGAGCTATCGCAATTGTCATATATTTCTTCTAAAAAAAATGCATGAATTATAGTTCATGGATTTTGCGACTTCTACAAAAAATGGATTTCTCATTTAAAAAGGATAAATAACGTAGAATAGACCGTAGATTCGCATTGTGCTCTTAGAATTAATCTATAATAAGTATTATAGGAGCTATCGCAATTGTCATATATTTCCTCTAAAAAAAATGCATGAATTATAGGTTCATGGATTTTGCGATTTCTACAAAAAATGGATTTCTCATTTAAAAAAGGATAAATAACGTAGAATAGACCGGAGATTCGCATTGTGCACTTAGAATTGATCTATAATAAGTATTATAGGAGCTATCGCATTTGTCATATATTTCCCCCCAAAAAAAAAGCATGAATTATAGTTCATAGATTTTGCGATTTCTACAAAAAATGGATTTCTCATTTAAAAAGGATAAATAACGTAGAATAGACCGTAGATTCGCATTGTGCACTTAGAATTGATCTATAATAAGTATTATAGGAGCTATCGCAATTGTCATATATTTCCTCTCAAAAAAATGCATGAATTATAGTTCATGGATTTTGCGATTTCTACAAAAAATGGATTTCTCATTTTAAAGCCTAAATAACGTAGAATAGACCGTAGATTCGCATTGTGCACTTAGAATTGATCTATAATAAGTATTATAGGAGCTATCGCAATTGTCATATATTTGCTCTCAAAAAAATGCATGAATTATAGTTCATGGATTTTGCGATTTCTACAAAAAATGGATTTCTCATTTAAAAAGCATAAATAACGTAGAATAGACCGTAGATTCGCATTGTGCTCTTAGAATTGATCTATAATAAGTATTATAGGAGCTATCGCAATTGTCATATATTTCCTCTAAAAAAAATGCATGAATTATAGTTCATGGATTTTGCGATTTCTACAAAAAATGGATTTCTCATTTAAAAAGCATAAATAACGTAGAATAGACCGTAAATTCGCATTGTGCTCTTAAAATTGATCTATAATAAGTATTATAGGAGCTATCGCATTTGTCATATATTTCCTCTAAAAAAAATGCATGAATTATAGTTCATGGATTTTGCGATTTCTACAAAAAATGGATTTCTCATTTAAAAAGGATAAATAACGTAGAATAGACCGTAGATTCGCATTGTGCTCTTAGAATTAATCTATAATAAGTATTATAGGAGCTATCGCAATTGTCATATATTTCCTCTAAAAAAAATGCATGAATTATAGTTCATGGATTTTGCGATTTCTACAAAAAATGGATTTCTCATTTAAAAAAGGATAAATAACGTAGAATAGACCGGAGATTCGCATTGTGCACTTAGAATTGATCTATAATAAGTATTATAGGAGCTATCGCATTTGTCATATATTTCCCCCCCAAAAAAAAGCATGAATTATAGTTCAAAAAATTTGCGATTTCTACAAAAAATGGATTTCTCATTTAAAAAGGATAAATAACGTAGAATAGACCGTAGATTCGCATTGTGCACTTAGAATTGATCTATAATAAGTATTATAGGAGCTATCGCATTTGTCATATATTTCCTCTAAAAAAATGCATGAATTATAGTTCATGGATTTTGCGATTTCTACAAAAAATGGATTTCTCATTTAAAAAGCATAAATAACGTAGAATAGACCGTAGATTCGCATTGTGCTCTTAGAATTTATCTATAATAAGTATTATAGGAGCTATCGCAATTGTCATATATTTCCTCTAAAAAAAATGCATGAATTATAGTTCATGGATTTTGCGATTTCTACAAAAAATGGATATCTCATTTAAAAAGGATAAATAACGTAGAATAGACCGTAGATTCGCATTGTGCACTTAGAATTGATCTATAATAAGTATTATAGGAGCTATCGCATTTGTCATATATTTCCTCTAAAAAAAATGCATGAATTCATGGATTTTGCGATTTCTACAAAAAATGGATTTCTCATTTAAAAAGCATAAATAACGTAGAATAGACCGTAGATTCGCATTGTGCTCTTAGAATTGATCTATAATAAGTATTATAGGAGCTATCGCAATTGTCATATATTTCCTCTAAAAATAATGCATGAATTATAGTTCATGGATTTTGCTATTTCTGCAAAAAATGGATTTCTCATTTAAAAAGCATAAATAACGTAGAATAGAACGTAGATTCGCATTGTGCTCTTAGAATTGATCTATAATAACTATTATAGGAGCTATCGCAATTGTCATATATTTCCTCTAAAAAAAAAGCATGAATTATAGTTCATGGATTTTGCGATTTCTACAAAAAATGGATTTCTCATTTAAAAAAGGTTAAATAACGTAGAATAGACCGTAGATTCGCATTGTGCACTTAGAATTGATCTATAATAAGTATTATAGGAGCTATCGCAATTGTCATATATTTCCTCTAAAAAAAATACATGAATTATAGTTCATGGATTTTGCGATTTCTACAAAAAATGGATTTCTCATTTAAAAAGGATAAATAACGTAGAATAGACCGTAGATTCGCATTGTGCTCTTAGAATTAATCTATAATAAGTATTATAGGAGCTATCGCAATTGTCATATATTTCCTCTAAAAAAAATGCATGAATTATAGTTCATGGATTTTGCGATTTCTACAAAAAATGGATTTCTCATTTAAAAAGGATAAATAACGTAGAATAGACCGGAGATTCGCATTGTGCACTTAGAATTGATCTATAATAAGTATTATAGGAGCTATCGCATTTGTCATATATTTCCCCCCCAAAAAAAAGCATGAATTATAGTTCAAAAAATTTGCGATTTATACAAAAAATGGATTTCTCATTTAAAAAGCATAAATAACGTAGAATAGACCGTAGATTCGCATTGTGCTCTTAGAATTGATCTATAATAAGTATTATAGGAGCTATCGCAATTGTCATATATTTCCTCTAAAAAAAATGCATGAATTATAGTTCATGGATTTTGCGATTTCTACAAAAAATGGATTTCTCATTTAAAAAGGATAAATAACGTAGAATAGACCGTAGATTCGCATTGTGCACTTAAAATTGATCTATAATAAGTATTATACGAGCTATCGCATTTGTCATATATTTCCTCTAAAAAAAATGCATGAATTATAGTTCATGGATTTTGCGATTTCTACAAAAAATGGATTTCTCATTTAAAAAGCATAAATAACGTAGAATAGACCGTAGATTCGCATTGTGCACTTAAAATTGATCTATAATAAGTATTATAGGAGCTATCGCATTTGTCATATATTTCCTCTAAAAAAAATGCATGAATTATAGTTCATGGATTTTGCGATTTCTACAAAAAATGGATTTCTCATTTAAAAAGCATAAATAACGTAGAATAGACCGTAGATTCGCATTGTGCACTTAAAATTGATCTATAATAAGTATTATAGGAGCTATCGCAATTGTCATATATTTCCTCTAAAAAAAATGCATGAATTATAGTTCATGGATTTTGCGATTTCTACAAAAAATGGATTTCTCATTTAAAAAGCATAAATAACGTAGAATAGACCGTAGATTCGCATTGTGCACTTAAAATTGATCTATAATAAGTATTATAGGAGCTATCGCATTTGTCATATATTTCCTCTAAAAAAAATGCATGAATTCATGGATTTTGCGATTTCTACAAAAAATGGATTTCTCATTTAAAAAGCATAAATAACGTAGAATAGACCGTAGATTCGCATTGTGCTCTTAGAATTGATCTATAATAAGTATTATAGGAGCTATCGCAATTGTCATATATTTCCTCTAAAAAAAATGCATGAATTATAGTTCATGGATTTTGCGATTTCTACAAAAAATGGATTTCTCATTTAAAAAGCATAAATAACATAGAATAGACCGTAGATTCGCATTGTGCTCTTAGAATTTATCTATAATAAGTATTATAGGAGCTATCGCAATTGTCATATATTTCCTCTAAAAAAAATGCATGAATTATAGTTCATGGATTTTGCGATTTCTACAAAAAATGGATTTCTCATTTAAAAAGCATAAATAACGTAGAATAGACCGTAGATTCGCATTGCGCTCTTAGAATTGATCTATAATAAGTATTATAGGAGCTATCGCAATTGTCATATATTTCCTCTAAAAAAAATGCATGAATTATAGTTCATAGATTTTGCGATTTCTACAAAAAATGGATTTCTCATTTAAGAAGCATAAATAACGTAGAATAGACCGTAGATTCGCATTGTGCTCTTAGAATTGATCTATAATAAGTATTATAGGAGCTATCGCAATTGTCATATATTTCCTCTAAAAAAAATGCATGAATTATAGTTCATGGATTTTGCGATGTCTACAAAAAATGGATTTCTCATTTAAAAAGCATAAATAACGTAGAATAGACCGTAGATTCGCATTGTGCTCTTAGAATTGATCTATAATAAGTATTATAGGAGCTATCGCAATTGTCATATATTTCCTCTAAAACAAATGCATGAATTATAGTTCATGGATTTTGCGATTTCTACAAAAAATGGATTTCTCATTTAAAAAGCATAAATAACGTAGAATAGACCGTAGATTCGCATTGTGCTCTTAGAATTGATCTATAATAAGTATTATAGGAGCTATCGCAATTGTCATATATTTGCTCTAAAAAAAATGCATGAATTATAGTTCATGGATTTTGCGATTTCTACAAAAAATGGATTTCTCATTTAAAAAGCATAAATAACGTAGAATTGACCGTAGATTCGCATTGTGCTCTTAGAATTGATCTATAATAAGTATTATAGGAGCTATCGCAATTTTCATATATTTCCTCTAAAAAAAATGCATGAATTATAGTTCATGGATTTTGCGATTTCTACAAAAAATGGATTTCTCATTTAAAAAGCATAAATAACGTAGAATAGACCGTAGATTCGCATTGTGCTCTTAGAATTGATCTATAATAAGTATTATAGGAGCTATCGCAATTGTCATATATTTCCTCTAAAAATAATGCATGAATTATAGTTCATGGATTTTGCTATTTCTGCAAAAAATGGATTTCTCATTTAAAAAGCATAAATAACGTAGAATAGACCGTAGATTCGCATTGTGCTCTTAGAATTGATCTATAATAACTATTATAGGAGCTATCGCAATTGTCATATATTTGCTCTAAAAAAAATGCATGAATTATAGTTCATGGATTTTGCGATTTCTACAAAAAATGGATTTCTCATTTAAAAAGCATAAATAACGTAGAATTGACCGTAGATTCGCATTGTGCTCTTAGAATTGATCTATAATAAGTATTATAGGAGCTATCGCAATTTTCATATATTTCCTCTAAAAAAAATGCATGAATTATAGTTCATGGATTTTGCGATTTCTACAAAAAATGGATTTCTCATTTAAAAAAAGCATAAATAACGTAGAATAAACCGTAGATTCGCATTGTGCTCTTAGAATTGATCTATAATAAGTATTATAGGAGCTATCGCAATTGTCATATATTTCCTCTAAAAATAATGCATGAATTATAGTTCATGGATTTTGCTATTTCTGCAAAAAATGGATTTCTCATTTAAAAAGCATAAATAACGTAGAATAGACCGTAGATTCGCATTGTGCTCTTAGAATTGATCTATAATAACTATTATAGGAGCTATCGCAATTGTCATATATTTCCTCTAAAAAAAAAGCATGAATTATAGTTCATGGATTTTGCGATTTCTACAAAAAATGGATTTCTCATTTAAAAAGGATAAATAACGTAGAATAGACCGTAGATTCGCATTGTGCACTTAGAATTGATCTATAATAAGTATTATAGGAGCTATCGCATTTGTCATATATTTCCTCTAAAAAAAATGCATGAATTATAGTTCATGGATTTTGCGATTTCTACAAAAAATTGTTTTTTTCATTTAAAAAGGATAAATAATGTAGAATAGACCGTAGATTCGCATTGTGCTCTTAGAATTGATCTATAATAAGTATTATAGGAGCTATCGCAATTGTCATATATTTGCTCTAAAAAAAATGCATGAATTATAGTTCATGGATTTTGCGATTTCTACAAAAAATGGATTTTCCATTTAAAAAGCATAAATAACGTAGAATAGACCGTAGATTCGCATTGTGCACTTAAAATTGATCTATAATAAGTATTATAGGAGCTATCGCATTTGTCATATATTTCCTCTAAAAAAAATGCATGAATTATAGTTCATGGATTTTGCGATTTCTACAAAAAATGGATTTCTCATTTAAAAAGCATAAATAACGTAGAATAGACCGTAGATTCGCATTGTGCTCTTAGAATTGATCTATAATAAGTATTATAGGAGCTATCGCAATTGTCATATATTTCCTCTAAAAAAAATGCATGAATTATAGTTCATGGATTTTGCGATTTCTACAAAAAATGGATTTCTCATTTAAAAAGGATAAATAACGTAGAATAGACCGTAGATTCGCATTGTGCTCTTAGAATTAATCTATAATAAGTATTATAGGAGCTATCGCAATTGTCATATATTTCCTCTAAAAAAAATGCATGAATTATAGTTCATGGATTTTGCGATTTCTACAAAAAATGGATTTCTCATTTAAAAAAGGATAAATAACGTAGAATAGACCGTAGATTCGCATTGTGCACTTAGAATTGATCTATAATAAGTATTATAGGAGCTATCGCATTTGTCATATATTTCCCCCCAAAAAAAAAGCATGAATTATAGTTCATGGATTTTGCGATTTCTACAAAAAATGGATTTCTCATTTAAAAAGGATAAATAACGTAGAATAGACCGTAGATTCGCATTGTGCACTTAGAATTGATCTTTAATAAGTATTATAGGAGCTATCGCATTTGTCATATATTTCCTCTAAAAAAATGCATGAATTATAGTTCATGGATTTTGCGATTTCTACAAAAAATGGATTTCTCATTTAAAAAGCATAAATAACGTAGAATAGACCGTAGATTCGCATTGTGCTCTTGGAATTGATCTATAATAAGTATTATAGGAGCTATCGCAATTGTCATATATTTGCTCTTAAAAAAATGCATGAATTATAGCTCATGGATTTTGCGATTTATACAAAAAATGGATTTCTCATTTAAAAAGCATAAATAACGTAGAATAGACCGTAGATTCGCATTGTGCTCTTAGAATTGATCTATAATAAGTATTATAGGAGCTATCGCAATTGTCATATATTTCCTCTAAAAAAAATGCATGAATTATAGTTCATGGATTTTGCGATTTCTACAAAAAATGGATTTCTCATTTAAAAAGCATAAATAACGTAGAATAGACCGTAGATTCGCATTGTGCACTTAAAATTGATCTATAATAAGTATTATACGAGCTATCGCATTTGTCATATATTTCCTCTAAAAAAAATGCATGAATTATAGTTCATGGATTTTGCGATTTCTACAAAAAATGGATTTCTCATTTAAAAAGCATAAATAACGTAGAATAGACCGTAGATTCGCATTGTGCACTTAAAATTGATCTATAATAAGTATTATAGGAGCTATCGCATTTGTCATATATTTCCTCTAAAAAAAATGCATGAATTATAGTTCATGGATTTTGCGATTTCTACAAAAAATGGATTTCTCATTTAAAAAGCATAAATAACGTAGAATAGACCGTAGATTCGCATTGTGCACTTAAAATTGATCTATAATAAGTATTATAGGAGCTATCGCAATTGTCATATATTTCCTCTAAAAAAAATGCATGAATTATAGTTCATGGATTTTGCGATTTCTACAAAAAATGGATTTCTCATTTAAAAAGCATAAATAACGTAGAATAGACCGTAGATTCGCATTGTGCACTTAAAATTGATCTATAATAAGTATTATAGGAGCTATCGCATTTGTCATATATTTCCTCTAAAAAAAATGCATGAATTCATGGATTTTGCGATTTCTACAAAAAATGGATTTCTCATTTAAAAAGCATAAATAACGTAGAATAGACCGTAGATTCGCATTGTGCTCTTAGAATTGATCTATAATAAGTATTATAGGAGCTATCGCAATTGTCATATATTTCCTCTAAAAAAAATGCATGAATTATAGTTCATGGATTTTGCGATTCCTACAAAAAATGGATTTCTCATTTAAAAAGGATAAATAACGTAGAATAGACCGTAGATTCGCATTGTGCTCTTAGAATTAATCTATAGTAAGTATTATAGGAGCCATCGCAATTGTCATATATTTCCTCTAAAAAAAATGCATGAATTATAGTTCATGGATTTTGCGATTTCTACAAAAAATGGATTTCTCATTTAAAAAAGGATAAATAACGTAGAATAGACCGTAGATTCGCATTGTGCACTTAGAATTGATCTATAATAAGTATTATAGGAGCTATCGCATTTGTCATATATTTCCTCTAAAAAAAATGCATGAATTATAGTTCATGGATTTTGCGATTTATACAAAAAATGGATTTCTCATTTAAAAAGCATAAATAACGTAGAATAGACCGTAGATTCGCATTGTGCTCTTAGAATTGATCTATAATAAGTATTATAGGAGCTATCGCAATTGTCATATATTTCTTCTAAAAAAAATGCATGAATTATAGTTCATGGATTTTGCGACTTCTACAAAAAATGGATTTCTCATTTAAAAAGGATAAATAACGTAGAATAGACCGTAGATTCGCATTGTGCTCTTAGAATTAATCTATAATAAGTATTATAGGAGCTATCGCAATTGTCATATATTTCCTCTAAAAAAAATGCATGAATTATAGGTTCATGGATTTTGCGATTTCTACAAAAAATGGATTTCTCATTTAAAAAAGGATAAATAACGTAGAATAGACCGGAGATTCGCATTGTGCACTTAGAATTGATCTATAATAAGTATTATAGGAGCTATCGCATTTGTCATATATTTCCCCCCAAAAAAAAAGCATGAATTATAGTTCATAGATTTTGCGATTTCTACAAAAAATGGATTTCTCATTTAAAAAGGATAAATAACGTAGAATAGACCGTAGATTCGCATTGTGCACTTAGAATTGATCTATAATAAGTATTATAGGAGCTATCGCAATTGTCATATATTTCCTCTCAAAAAAATGCATGAATTATAGTTCATGGATTTTGCGATTTCTACAAAAAATGGATTTCTCATTTAAAAAGCATAAATAACGTAGAATAGACCGTAGATTCGCATTGTGCACTTAGAATTGATCTATAATAAGTATTATAGGAGCTATCGCAATTGTCATATATTTGCTCTCAAAAAAATGCATGAATTATAGTTCATGGATTTTGCGATTTCTACAAAAAATGGATTTCTCATTTAAAAAGCATAAATAACGTAGAATAGACCGTAGATTCGCATTGTGCTCTTAGAATTGATCTATAATAAGTATTATAGGAGCTATCGCAATTGTCATATATTTCCTCTAAAAAAAATGCATGAATTATAGTTCATGGATTTTGCGATTTCTACAAAAAATGGATTTCTCATTTAAAAAGCATAAATAACGTAGAATAGACCGTAAATTCGCATTGTGCTCTTAAAATTGATCTATAATAAGTATTATAGGAGCTATCGCATTTGTCATATATTTCCTCTAAAAAAAATGCATGAATTATAGTTCATGGATTTTGCGATTTCTACAAAAAATGGATTTCTCATTTAAAAAGGATAAATAACGTAGAATAGACCGTAGATTCGCATTGTGCTCTTAGAATTAATCTATAATAAGTATTATAGGAGCTATCGCAATTGTCATATATTTCCTCTAAAAAAAATGCATGAATTATAGTTCATGGATTTTGCGATTTCTACAAAAAATGGATTTCTCATTTAAAAAAGGATAAATAACGTAGAATAGACCGGAGATTCGCATTGTGCACTTAGAATTGATCTATAATAAGTATTATAGGAGCTATCGCATTTGTCATATATTTCCCCCCCAAAAAAAAGCATGAATTATAGTTCAAAAAATTTGCGATTTCTACAAAAAATGGATTTCTCATTTAAAAAGGATAAATAACGTAGAATAGACCGTAGATTCGCATTGTGCACTTAGAATTGATCTATAATAAGTATTATAGGAGCTATCGCATTTGTCATATATTTCCTCTAAAAAAATGCATGAATTATAGTTCATGGATTTTGCGATTTCTACAAAAAATGGATTTCTCATTTAAAAAGCATAAATAACGTAGAATAGACCGTAGATTCGCATTGTGCTCTTAGAATTTATCTATAATAAGTATTATAGGAGCTATCGCAATTGTCATATATTTCCTCTAAAAAAAATGCATGAATTATAGTTCATGGATTTTGCGATTTCTACAAAAAATGGATATCTCATTTAAAAAGGATAAATAACGTAGAATAGACCGTAGATTCGCATTGTGCACTTAGAATTGATCTATAATAAGTATTATAGGAGCTATCGCATTTGTCATATATTTCCTCTAAAAAAAATGCATGAATTCATGGATTTTGCGATTTCTACAAAAAATGGATTTCTCATTTAAAAAGCATAAATAACGTAGAATAGACCGTAGATTCGCATTGTGCTCTTAGAATTGATCTATAATAAGTATTATAGGAGCTATCGCAATTGTCATATATTTCCTCTAAAAATAATGCATGAATTATAGTTCATGGATTTTGCTATTTCTGCAAAAAATGGATTTCTCATTTAAAAAGCATAAATAACGTAGAATAGAACGTAGATTCGCATTGTGCTCTTAGAATTGATCTATAATAACTATTATAGGAGCTATCGCAATTGTCATATATTTCCTCTAAAAAAAAAGCATGAATTATAGTTCATGGATTTTGCGATTTCTACAAAAAATGGATTTCTCATTTAAAAAAGGTTAAATAACGTAGAATAGACCGTAGATTCGCATTGTGCACTTAGAATTGATCTATAATAAGTATTATAGGAGCTATCGCAATTGTCATATATTTCCTCTAAAAAAAATACATGAATTATAGTTCATGGATTTTGCGATTTCTACAAAAAATGGATTTCTCATTTAAAAAGGATAAATAACGTAGAATAGACCGTAGATTCGCATTGTGCTCTTAGAATTAATCTATAATAAGTATTATAGGAGCTATCGCAATTGTCATATATTTCCTCTAAAAAAAATGCATGAATTATAGTTCATGGATTTTGCGATTTCTACAAAAAATGGATTTCTCATTTAAAAAGGATAAATAACGTAGAATAGACCGTAGATTCGCATTGTGCTCTTGGAATTGATCTATAATAAGTATTATAGGAGCTATCGCAATTGTCATATATTTCCTCTAAAAAAAATGCATGAATTATAGTTCATGGATTTTGCAATTTCTACAAAAAATGGATTTCTCATTTAAAAAGGATAAATAACGTAGAATAGACCGTAGATTCGCATTGTGCACTTAGAATTGATCTATAATAAGTATTATAGGAGCTATCGCATTTGTCATATATTTCCCCCCCAAAAAAAAGCATGAATTATAGTTCATAGATTTTGCGATTTCTACAAAAAATGGATTTCTCATTTAAAAAGGATAAATAACGTAGAATAGACCGTAGATTCGCATTGTGCACTTAGAATTGATCTATAATAAGTATTATAGGAGCTATCGCATTTGTCATATATTTCCTCTAAAAAAATGCATGAATTATAGTTCATGGATTTTGCGATTTCTACAAAAAATGGATTTCTCATTTAAAAAGCATAAATAACGTAGAATAGACCGTAGATTCGCATTGTGCTCTTAGAATTGATCTATAATAAGTATTATAGGAGCTATCGCAATTGTCATATATTTCCTCTAAAAAAAATGCATGAATTATAGTTCATGGATTTTGCGATTTCTACAAAAAATGGATTTCTCATTTAAAAAGGATAAATAACGTAGAATAGACCGTAGATTCGCATTGTGCACTTAGAATTGATCTATAATAAGTATTATAGGAGCTATCGCAATTGTCATATATTTGCTCTCAAAAAAATGCATGAATTATAGTTCATGGATTTTGCGATTTCTACAAAAAATGGATTTCTCATTTAAAAAGCATAAATAACGTAGAATAGACCGTAGATTCGCATTGTGCTCTTAGAATTGATCTATAATAAGTATTATAGGAGCTATCGCAATTGTCATATATTTCCTCTAAAAAAAATGCATGAATTATAGTTCATAGATTTTGCGATTTCTACAAAAAATGGATTTCTCATTTAAAAAGCATAAATAACGTAGAATAGACCGTAAATTCGCATTGTGCTCTTAAAATTGATCTATAATAAGTATTATAGGAGCTATCGCAATTGTCATATATTTCCTCTAAAAAAAATGCATGAATTATAGTTCATGGATTTTGCGATTTCTACAAAAAATGGATTTCTCATTTAAAAAGGATAAATAACGTAGAATAGACCGTAGATTCGCATTGTGCTCTTAGAATTAATCTATAATAAGTATTATAGGAGCTATCGCAATTGTCATATATTTCCTCTAAAAAAAATGCATGAATTATAGTTCATGGATTTTGCGATTTCTACAAAAAATGGATTTCTCATTTAAAAAAGGATAAATAACGTAGAATAGACCGGAGATTCGCATTGTGCACTTAGAATTGATCTATAATAAGTATTATAGGAGCTATCGCATTTGTCATATATTTCCCCCCCAAAAAAAAGCATGAATTATAGATCATAGATTTTGCGATTTCTTCAAAAAATGGATTTCTCATTTAAAAAGGATAAATAACGTAGAATAGACCGTAGATTCGCATTGTGCACTTAGAATTGATCTATAATAAGTATTATAGGAGCTATCGCATTTGTCATATATTTCCTCTAAAAAAATGCATGAATTATAGTTCATGGATTTTGCGATTTCTACAAAAAATGGATTTCTCATTTAAAAAGCATAAATAACGTAGAATAGACCGTAGATTCGCATTGTGCTCTTAGAATTGATCTATAATAAGTATTATAGGAGCTATCGCAATTGTCATATATTTCCTCTAAAAAAAATGCATGAATTATAGTTCATGGATTTTGCGATCTCTACAAAAAATGGATTTCTCATTTAAAAAGCATAAATAACGTAGAATAGACCGTAGATTCGCATTGTGCACTTAGAATTGATCTATAATAAGAATTATAGGAGCTATCGCAATTGTCATATATTTGCTCTAAAAAAAATGCATGAATTATAGTTCATGGATTTTGCGATTTCTACAAAAAATGGATTTCTCATTTAAAAAGCATAAATAACGTAGAATAGACCGTAGATTCGCATTGTGCTCTTAGAATTGATCTATATTAAGTATTATAGGAGCTATCGCAATTGTCATATATTTCCTCTAAAAAAAATGCATGAATTATAGTTCATGGATTTTGCGATTTCTACAAAAAATGGATTTCTCATTTAAAAAGGATAAATAACGTAGAATAGACCGTGGATTCGCATTGTGCTCTTAGAATTAATCTATAATAAGTATTATAGGAGCTATCGCAATTGTCATATATTTCCTCTAAAAAAAATGCATGAATTATAGTTCATGGATTTTGCGATTTCTACAAAAAATGGATTTCTCATTTAAAAAGCATAAATAACGTAGAATAGACCGTAGATTCGCATTGTGCTCTTGGAATTGATCTATAATAAGTATTATAGGAGCTATCGCAATTGTCATATATTTCCTCTAAAAAAAATGCATGAATTATAGTTCATGGATTTTGCGATTTCTACAAAAAATGGATTTCTCATTTAAAAAGGATAAATAACGTAGAATAGACCGTAGATTCGCATTGTGCTCTTAGAATTAATCTATAATAAGTATTATAGGAGCTATCGCAATTGTCATATATTTCCTCTAAAAAAAATGCATGAATTATAGTTCATGGATTTTGCAATTTCTACAAAAAATGGATTTCTCATTTAAAAAGGATAAATAACGTAGAATAGACCGTAGATTCGCATTGTGCACTTAGAATTGATCTATAATAAGTATTATAGGAGCTATCGCAATTGTCATATATTTGCTCTTAAAAAATGCATGAATTATAGTTCATGGATTTTGCGATTTATACAAAAAATGGATTTCTCATTTAAAAAGCATAAATAACGTAGAATAGACCGTAGATTCGCATTGTGCACTTAGAATTGATCTATAATAAGTATTATAGGAGCTATCGCAATTGTCATATATTTCCTCTAAAAAAAATGCATGAATTATAGTTCATGGATTTTGCGATTTCTACAAAAAATGGAATTCTCATTTAAAAAGCATAAATAACGTAGAATAGACCGTAGATTCGCATTGTGCTCTTAGAATTGATCTATAATAAGTATTATAGGAGCTATCGCAATTGTCATATATTTCCTCTAAAAAAAATGCATGAATTATAGTTCATGGATTTTGCGATTTCTACAAAAAATGGATTTCTCATTTAAAAAGCATAAATAACGTAGAATAGACCGTAGATTCGCAATGTGTTCTTAGAATTGATCTATAATAAGTATTATAGGAGCCATCGCAATTGTTATATATTTCCTCTAAAAAAAATGCATGAATTATAGTTCATGGATTTTGCGATTTCTACAAAAAATGGATTTCTCATTTAAAAAGCATAAATAACGTAGAATAGACCGTAGATTCGCATTGTGCTCTTAGAATTGATCTATAATAAGTATTATAGGAGCTATCGCAATTGTCATATATTTCCTCTAAAAAAAATGCATGAATTATAGTTCATGGATTTTGCGATTTCTACAAAAAATGGATTTCTCATTTAAAAAGGATAAATAACGTAGAATAGACCGTAGATTCGCATTGTGCTCTTGGAATTGATCTATAATAAGTATTATAGGAGCTATCGCATTTGTCATATATTTCCCCCCCAAAAAAAAGCATGAATTATAGTTCAAAAAATTTGCGATTTCTACAAAAAATGGATTTCTCATTTAAAAAGGATAAATAACGTAGAATAGACCGTAGATTCGCATTGTGCACTTAGAATTGATCTATAATAAGTATTATAGGAGCTATCGCATTTGTCATATATTTCCTCTAAAAAAATGCATGAATTATAGTTCATGGATTTTGCGATTTCTACAAAAAATGGATTTCTCATTTAAAAAGCATAAATAACGTAGAATAGACCGTAGATTCGCATTGTGCTCTTAGAATTTATCTATAATAAGTATTATAGGAGCTATCGCAATTGTCATATATTTCCTCTAAAAAAAATGCATGAATTATAGTTCATGGATTTTGCGATTTCTACAAAAAATGGATATCTCATTTAAAAAGGATAAATAACGTAGAATAGACCGTAGATTCGCATTGTGCACTTAGAATTGATCTATAATAAGTATTAAAGGAGCTATCGCATTTGTCATATATTTCCTCTAAAAAAAATGCATGAATTCATGGATTTTGCGATTTCTACAAAAAATGGATTTCTCATTTAAAAAGCATAAATAACGTAGAATAGACCGTAGATTCGCATTGTGCTCTTAGAATTGATCTATAATAAGTATTATAGGAGCTATCGCAATTGTCATATATTTCCTCTAAAAAAAATGCATGAATTATAGTTCATGGATTTTGCGATTTCTACAAAAAATGGATTTCTCATTTAAAAAGGATAAATAACGTAGAATAGACCGTAGATTCGCATTGTGCTCTTAGAATTAATCTATAGTAAGTATTATAGGAGCCATCGCAATTGTCATATATTTCCTCTAAAAAAAATGCATGAATTATAGTTCATGGATTTTGCGATTTCTACAAAAAATGGATTTCTCATTTAAAAAAGGTTAAATAACGTAGAATAGACCGTAGATTCGCATTGTGCACTTAGAATTGATCTATAATAAGTATTATAGGAGCTATCGCAATTGTCATATATTTCCTCTAAAAAAAATGCATGAATTATAGTTCATGGATTTTGCGATTTCTACAAAAAATGGATTTCTCATTTAAAAAGGATAAATAACGTAGAATAGACCGTAGATTCGCATTGTGCTCTTAGAATTAATCTATAATAAGTATTATAGGAGCTATCGCAATTGTCATATATTTCCTCTAAAAAAAATGCATGAATTATAGTTCATGGATTTTGCGATTTCTACAAAAAATGGATTTCTCATTTAAAAAGGATAAATAACGTAGAATAGACCGTAGATTCGCATTGTGCTCTTGGAATTGATCTATAATAAGTATTATAGGAGCTATCGCAATTGTCATATATTTCCTCTAAAAAAAATGCATGAATTATAGTTCATGGATTTTGCAATTTCTACAAAAAATGGATTTCTCATTTAAAAAGGATAAATAACGTAGAATAGACCGTAGATTCGCATTGTGCACTTAGAATTGATCTATAATAAGTATTATAGGAGCTATCGCATTTGTCATATATTTCCCCCCCAAAAAAAAGCATGAATTATAGTTCATAGATTTTGCGATTTCTACAAAAAATGGATTTCTCATTTAAAAAGGATAAATAACGTAGAATAGACCGTAGATTCGCATTGTGCACTTAGAATTGATCTATAATAAGTATTATAGGAGCTATCGCATTTGTCATATATTTACTCTAAAAAAATGCATGAATTATAGTTCATGGATTTTGAGATTTCTACAAAAAATGGATTTCTCATTTAAAAAGCATAAATAACGTAGAATAGACCGTAGATTCGCATTGTGCTCTTAGAATTGATCTATAATAAGTATTATAGGAGCTATCGCAATTGTCATATATTTCCTCTAAAAAAAATGCATGAATTATAGTTCATGGATTTTGCGATTTCTACAAAAAATGGATTTCTCATTTAAAAAGGATAAATAACGTAGAATAGACCGTAGATTCGCATTGTGCACTTAGAATTGATCTATAATAAGTATTATAGGAGCTATCGCAATTGTCATATATTTGCTCTCAAAAAAATGCATGAATTATAGTTCATGGATTTTGCGATTTCTACAAAAAATGGATTTCTCATTTAAAAAGCATAAATAACGTAGAATAGACCGTAGATTCGCATTGTGCTCTTAGAATTGATCTATAATAAGTATTATAGGAGCTATCGCAATTGTCATATATTTCCTCTAAAAAAAATGCATGAATTATAGTTCATGGATTTTGCGATTTCTACAAAAAATGGATTTCTCATTTAAAAAAGCATAAATAACGTAGAATAGACCGTAAATTCGCATTGTGCTCTTAAAATTGATCTATAATAAGTATTATAGGAGCTATCGCATTTGTCATATATTTCCTCTAAAAAAAATGCATGAATTATAGTTCATGGATTTTGCGATTTCTACAAAAAATGGATTTCTCATTTAAAAAGGATAAATAACGTAGAATAGACCGTAGATTCGCATTGTGCTCTTAGAATTAATCTATAATAAGTATTATAGGAGCTATCGCAATTGTCATATATTTCCTCTAAAAAAAATGCATGAATTATAGTTCATGGATTTTGCGATTTCTACAAAAAATGGATTTCTCATTTAAAAAAGGATAAATAACGTAGAATAGACCGGAGATTCGCATTGTGCACTTAGAAATGATCTATAATAAGTATTATAGGAGCTATCGCATTTGTCATATATTTCCCCCCAAAAAAAAAGCATGAATTATAGATCATAGATTTTGCGATTTCTTCAAAAAATGGATTTCTCATTTAAAAAGGATAAATAACGTAGAATAGACCGTAGATTCGCATTGTGCACTTAGAATTGATCTATAATAAGTATTATAGGAGCTATCGCATTTGTCATATATTTCCTCTAAAAAAATGCATGAATTATAGTTCATGGATTTTGCGATTTCTACAAAAAATGGATTTCTCATTTAAAAAGCATAAATAACGTAGAATAGACCGTAGATTCGCATTGTGCTCTTAGAATTGATCTATAATAAGTATTATAGGAGCTATCGCAATTGTCATATATTTCCTCTAAAAAAAATGCATGAATTATAGTTCATGGATTTTGCGATCTCTACAAAAAATGGATTTCTCATTTAAAAAGCATAAATAACGTAGAATAGACCGTAGATTCGCATTGTGCACTTAGAATTGATCTATAATAAGAATTATAGGAGCTATCGCAATTGTCATATATTTGCTCTAAAAAAAATGCATGAATTATAGTTCATGGATTTTGCGATTTCTACAAAAAATGGATTTCTCATTTAAAAAGCATAAATAACGTAGAATAGACCGTAGATTCGCATTGTGCTCTTAGAATTGATCTATAATAAGTATTATAGGAGCTATCGCAATTGTCATATATTTCCTCTAAAAAAAATGCATGAATTATAGTTCATGGATTTTGCGATTTCTACAAAAAATGGATTTCTCATTTAAAAAAGATAAATAACGTAGAATAGACCGTAGATTCGCATTGTGCTCTTGGAATTGATCTATAATAAGTATTATAGGAGCTATCGCAATTGTCATATATTTCCTCTAAAAAAAATGCATGAATTATAGTTCATGGATTTTGCGATTTCTACAAAAAATGGATTTCTCATTTAAAAAGGATAAATAACGTAGAATAGACCGTAGATTCGCATTGTGCTCTTAGAATTAATCTATAATAAGTATTATAGCAGCTATCGCAATTGTCATATATTTCCTCTAAAAAAAATGCATGAATTATAGTTCATGGATTTTGCGATTTCTACAAAAAATGGATTTCTCATTTAAAAAGGATAAATAACGTAGAATAGACCGTAGATTCGCATTGTGCTCTTGGAATTGATCTATAATAAGTATTATAGGAGCTATCGCAATTGTCATATATTTCCTCTAAAAAAAATGCATGAATTATAGTTCATGGATTTTGCGATTTCTACAAAAAATGGATTTCTCATTTAAAAAGGATAAATAACGTAGAATAGACCGTAGATTCGCATTGTGCTCTTGGAATTGATCTATAATAAGTATTATAGGAGCTATCGCAATTGTCATATATTTCCTCTAAAAAAAATGCATGAATTATAGTTCATGGATTTTGCAATTTCTACAAAAAATGGATTTCTCATTTAAAAAGGATAAATAACGTAGAATAGACCGTAGATTCGCATTGTGCACTTAGAATTGATCTATAATAAGTATTATAGGAGCTATCGCATTTGTCATATATTTCCTCTAAAAAAATGCATGAATTATAGTTCATGGATTTTGAGATTTCTACAAAAAATGGATTTCTCATTTAAAAAGCATAAATAACGTAGAATAGACCGTAGATTCGCATTGTGCTCTTAGAATTGATCTATAATAAGTATTATAGGAGCTATCGCAATTGTCATATATTTCCTCTAAAAAAAATGCATGAATTATAGTTCATGGATTTTGCGATTTCTACAAAAAATGGATTTCTCATTTAAAAAGGATAAATAACGTAGAATAGACCGTAGATTCGCATTGTGCACTTAGAATTGATCTATAATAAGTATTATAGGAGCTATCGCAATTGTCATATATTTGCTCTCAAAAAAATGCATGAATTATAGTTCATGGATTTTGCGATTTCTACAAAAAATGGATTTCTCATTTAAAAAGCATAAATAACGTAGAATAGACCGTAGATTCGCATTGTGCTCTTAGAATTGATCTATAATAAGTATTATAGGAGCTATCGCAATTGTCATATATTTCCTCTAAAAAAAATGCATGAATTATAGTTCATGGATTTTGCGATTTCTACAAAAAATGGATTTCTCATTTAAAAAGCATAAATAACGTAGAATAGACCGTAAATTCGCATTGTGCTCTTAAAATTGATCTATAATAAGTATTATAGGAGCTATCGCATTTGTCATATATTTCCTCTAAAAAAAATGCATGAATTATAGTTCATGGATTTTGCGATTTCTACAAAAAATGGATTTCTCATTTAAAAAGGATAAATAACGTAGAATAGACCGTAGATTCGCATTGTGCTCTTAGAATTAATCTATAATAAGTATTATAGGAGCTATCGCAATTGTCATATATTTCCTCTAAAAAAAATGCATGAATTATAGTTCATGGATTTTGCGATTTCTACAAAAAATGGATTTCTCATTTAAAAAAGGATAAATAACGTAGAATAGACCGGAGATTCGCATTGTGCACTTAGAATTGATCTATAATAAGTATTATAGGAGCTATCGCATTTGTCATATATTTCCCCCCAAAAAAAAAGCATGAATTATAGGTCATAGATTTTGCGATTTCTTCAAAAAATGGATTTCTCATTTAAAAAGGATAAATAACGTAGAATAGACCGTAGATTCGCATTGTGCACTTAGAATTGATCTATAATAAGTATTATAGGAGCTATCGCATTTGTCATATATTTCCTCTAAAAAAATGCATGAATTATAGTTCATGGATTTTGCGATTTCTACAAAAAATGGATTTCTCATTTAAAAAGCATAAATAACGTAGAATAGACCGTAGATTCGCATTGTGCTCTTAGAATTGATCTATAATAAGTATTATAGGAGCTATCGCAATTGTCATATATTTCCTCTAAAAAAAATGCATGAATTATAGTTCATGGATTTTGCGATCTCTACAAAAAATGGATTTCTCATTTAAAAAGCATAAATAACGTAGAATAGACCGTAGATTCGCATTGTGCACTTAGAATTGATCTATAATAAGAATTATAGGAGCTATCGCAATTGTCATATATTTGCTCTAAAAAAAATGCATGAATTATAGTTCATGGATTTTGCGATTTCTACAAAAAATGGATTTCTCATTTAAAAAGCATAAATAACGTAGAATAGACCGTAGATTCGCATTGTGCTCTTAGAATTGATCTATAATAAGTATTATAGGAGCTATCGCAATTGTCATATATTTCCTCTAAAAAAAATGCATGAATTATAGTTCATGGATTTTGCGATTTCTACAAAAAATGGATTTCTCATTTAAAAAAGATAAATAACGTAGAATAGACCGTAGATTCGCATTGTGCTCTTGGAATTGATCTATAATAAGTATTATAGGAGCTATCGCAATTGTCATATATTTCCTCTAAAAAAAATGCATGAATTATAGTTCATGGATTTTGCGATTTCTACAAAAAATGGATTTCTCATTTAAAAAGGATAAATAACGTAGAATAGACCGTAGATTCGCATTGTGCTCTTAGAATTAATCTATAATAAGTATTATAGGAGCTATCGCAATTGTCATATATTTCCTCTAAAAAAAATGCATGAATTATAGTTCATGGATTTTGCGATTTCTACAAAAAATGGATTTCTCATTTAAAAAGGATAAATAACGTAGAATAGACCGTAGATTCGCATTGTGCTCTTGGAATTGATCTATAATAAGTATTATAGGAGCTATCGCAATTGTCATATATTTCCTCTAAAAAAAATGCATGAATTATAGTTCATGGATTTTGCAATTTCTACAAAAAATGGATTTCTCATTTAAAAAGGATAAATAACGTAGAATAGACCGTAGATTCGCATTGTGCACTTAGAATTGATCTATAATAAGTATTATAGGAGCTATCGCAATTGTCATATATTTGCTCTTAAAAAATGCATGAATTATAGTTCATGGATTTTGCGATTTATACAAAAAATGGATTTCTCATTTAAAAAGCATAAATAACGTAGAATAGACCGTAGATTCGCATTGTGCACTTAGAATTGATCTATAATAAGTATTATAGGAGCTATCGCAATTGTCATATATTTCCTCTAAAAAAAATGCATGAATTATAGTTCATGGATTTTGCGATTTCTACAAAAAATGGAATTCTCATTTAAAAAGCATAAATAACGTAGAATAGACCGTAGATTCGCATTGTGCTCTTAGAATTGATCTATAATAAGTATTATAGGAGCTATCGCAATTGTCATATATTTCCTCTAAAAAAAATGCATGAATTATAGTTCATGGATTTTGCGATTTCTACAAAAAATGGATTTCTCATTTACAAAGCATAAATAACGTAGAATAGACCGTAGATTCGCATTGTGTTCTTAGAATTGATCTATAATAAGTATTATAGGAGCCATCGCAATTGTTATATATTTCCTCTAAAAAAAATGCATGAATTATAGTTCATGGATTTTGCGATTTCTACAAAAAATGGATTTCTCATTTAAAAAGCATAAATAACGTAGAATAGACCGTAGATTCGCATTGTGCTCTTAGAATTGATCTATAATAAGTATTATAGGAGCTATCGCAATTGTCATATATTTCCTCTAAAAAAAATGCATGAATTATAGTTCATGGATTTTGCGATTTCTACAAAAAATGGATTTCTCATTTAAAAAGCATAAATAACGTAGAATAGACCGTAGATTCGCATTGTGCACTTAGAATTGATCTATAATAAGTATTATAGGAGCTATCGCATTTGTCATATATTTCCTCTAAAAAAATGCATGAATTATAGTTCATGGATTTTGCGATTTCTACAAAAAATGGATTTCTCATTTAAAAAGCATATATAACGTAGAATAGACCGTAGATTCGCATTGTGCTCTTAGAATTGATCTATAATAAGTATTATAGGAGCTATCGCAATTGTCATATATTTCCTCTAAAAAAAATGCATGAATTATAGTTCATGGATTTTGCGATTTCTACAAAAAATGGATTTCTCATTTAAAAAGCATAAATAACGTAGAATAGACCGTAGACTCGCATTGTGCTCTTAGAATTGATCTATATTAAGTATTATAGGAGCTATCGCAATTGTCATATATTTCCTCTAAAAAAAATGCATGAATTATAGTTCATGGATTTTGCGATTTCTACAAAAAATGGATTTCTCATTTAAAAAGCATAAATAACGTATAATAGACCGTAGATTCGCAATGTGTTCTTAGAATTGATCTATAATAAGTATTATAGGAGCCATCGCAATTGTCATATATTTCCTCTAAAAAAAATGCATGAATTATAGTTCATGGATTTTGCGATTTCTACAAAAAATGGATTTCTCATTTAAAAAGCATAAATAACGTAGAATAGACCGTAGATTCGCATTGTGCACTTAGAATTGATCTATAATAAGTATTATAGGAGCTATCGCAATTGTCATATATTTCCTCTAAAAAAAATGCATGAATTATAGTTCATGGATTTTGCGATTTCTACAAAAAATGGATTTCTCATTTAAAAAGCATAAATAACGTAGAATAGACCGTAGATTCGCATTGTGCTCTTAGAATTGATCTATAATAAGTATTATAGGAGCTATCGCAATTGTCATATATTTCCTCTAAAAAAAATGCATGAATTATAGTTCATGGATTTTGCGATTTCTACAAAAAATGGATTTCTCATTTAAAAAGCATAAATAACGTAGAATAAACCGTAGACTCGCATTGTGCTCTTAGAATTGATCTATATTAAGTATTATAGGAGCTATCGCAATTGTCATATATTTCCTCTAAAAAAAATGCATGAATTATAGTTCATGGATTTTGCGATTTCTACAAAAAATGGATTTCTCATTTAAAAAGCATAAATAACGTAGAATAAACCGTAGACTCGCATTGTGCTCTTAGAATTGATCTATATTAAGTATTATAGGAGCTATCGCAATTGTCATATATTTCCTCTAAAAAAAATGCATGAATTATAGTTCATGGATTTTGCGATTTCTACAAAAAATGGATTTCTCATTTAAAAAGCATAAATAACGTAGAATAGACCGTAGATTCGCAATGTGTTCTTAGAATTGATCTATAATAAGTATTATAGGAGCCATCGCAATTGTTATATATTTCCTCTAAAAAAAATGCATGAATTATAGTTCATGGATTTTGCGATTTCTACAAAAAATGGATTTCTCATTTAAAAAGCATAAATAACGTAGAATAGACCGTAGATTCGCATTGTGCTCTTAGAATTGATCTATAATAAGTATTATAGGAGCTATCGCAATTGTCATATATTTCCTCTAAAAAAAATGCATGAATTATAGTTCATGGATTTTGCGATTTCTACAAAAAATGGATTTCTCATTTAAAAAGCATAAATAACGTAGAATAGACCGTAGATTCGCATTGTGCACTTAGAATTGATCTATAATAAGTATTATAGGAGCTATCGCATTTGTCATATATTTCCTCTAAAAAAATGCATGAATTATAGTTCATGGATTTTGCGATTTCTACAAAAAATGGATTTCTCATTTAAAAAGCATATATAACGTAGAATAGACCGTAGATTCGCATTGTGCTCTTAGAATTGATCTATAATAAGTATTATAGGAGCTATCGCAATTGTCATATATTTCCTCTAAAAAAAATGCATGAATTATAGTTCATGGATTTTGCGATTTCTACAAAAAATGGATTTCTCATTTAAAAAGCATAAATAACGTAGAATAGACCGTAGACTCGCATTGTGCTCTTAGAATTGATCTATATTAAGTATTATAGGAGCTATCGCAATTGTCATATATTTCCTCTAAAAAAAATGCATGAATTATAGTTCATGGATTTTGCGATTTCTACAAAAAATGGATTTCTCATTTAAAAAGCATAAATAACGTAGAATAGACCGTAGATTCGCAATGTGTTCTTAGAATTGATCTATAATAAGTATTATAGGAGCCATCGCAATTGTCATATATTTCCTCTAAAAAAAATGCATGAATTATAGTTCATGGATTTTGCGATCTCTACAAAAAATGGATTTCTCATTTAAAAAGCATAAATAACGTAGAATAGACCGTAGATTCGCATTGTGCTCTTAGAATTGATCTATAATAAGTATTATAGGAGCTATCGCAATTGTCATATATTTCCTCTAAAAAAAATGCATGAATTATAGTTCATGGATTTTGCGATTTATACAAAAAATGGATTTCTCATTTAAAAAGCATAAATAACGTAGAATAGACCGTAGATTCGCATTGTGCTCTTAGAATTGATCTATAATAAGTATTATAGGAGCTATCGCAATTGTCATATATTTCCTCTAAAAAAAATGCATGAATTATAGTTCATGGATTTTGCGATTTCTACAAAAAATGGATTTCTCATTTAAAAAGCATAAATAACGTAGAATAGACCGTAGATTCGCATTGTGCTCTTAGAATTGATCTATAATAAGTAATATAGGAGCTATCGCAATTGTCATATATTTCCTCTAAAAAAAATGCATGAATTATAGTTCATGGATTTTGCGATTTCTACAAAAAATGGATTTCTCATTTAAAAAAGGATAAATAACGTAGAATAGACCGTAGATTCGCATTGTGCACTTAGAATTGATCTATAATAAGTATTATAGGAGCTATCGCATTTGTCATATATTTCCCCCCAAAAAAAAAGCATGAATTATAGTTCATGGATTTTGCGATTTCTACAAAAAATGGATTTCTCATTTAAAAAGGATAAATAACGTAGAATAGACCGTAGATTCGCATTGTGCACTTAGAATTGATCTATAATAAGTATTATAGGAGCTATCGCAATTGTCATATATTTGCTCTTAAAAAAATGCATGAATTATAGTTCATGGATTTTGCGATTTATACAAAAAATGGATTTCTCATTTAAAAAGCATAAATAACGTAGAATAGACCGTAGATTCGCATTGTGCTCTTAGAATTGATCTATAATAAGTATTATAGGAGCTATCGCAATTGTCATATATTTCCTCTAAAAAAAATGCATGAATTATAGTTCATGGATTTTGCGATTTCTACAAAAAATGGATTTCTCATTTAAAAAAGGATAAATAACGTAGAATAGACCGTAGATTCGCATTGTGCTCTTAGAATTGATCTATAATAAGTATTATAGGAGCTATCGCAATTGTCATATATTTCCTCTAAAAAAAATGCATGAATTATAGTTCATGGATTTTGCGATTTCTACAAAAAATGGATTTCTCATTTAAAAAGGATAAATAACGTAGAATAGACCGTAGATTCGAATTGTGCACTTAAAATTGATCTATAATAAGTATTATAGGAGCTATCGCAATTGTCATATATTTCCTCTAAAAAAAATGCATGAATTATAGTTCATGGATTTTGCGATTTTTACAAAAAATGGATTTCTCATTTAAAAAGGATAAATAACGTAGAATAGACCGTAGATTCGCATTGTGCACTTAAAATTGATCTATAATAAGTATTATAGGAGCTATCGCATTTGTCATATATTTCCTCTAAAAAAATGCATGAATTATAGTTCATAGATTTTGCGATTTCTACAAAAAATGGATTTCTCATTTAAAAAGCATAAATAACCTAGAATAGACCGTAGATTCGCATTGTGCTCTTAGAATTGATCTATAATAATTATTATAGGAGCTATCGCAATTGCCATATATTTCCTCTAAAAAAAATGCATGAATTATAGTTCATGGATTTTGCGATTTCTACAAAAAATGGATTTCTCATTTAAAAAGGTTAAATAACATAGAATAGACCGTAGATTCGCATTGTGCACTTAGAATTGATCTATAATAAGTATTATAGGAGCTATCGCAATTGTCATATATTTCCTCTAAAAAAAATGCATGAATTATAGTTCATGGATTTTGCGAGTTCTACAAAAAATGGATTTCTCATTTAAAAAGCATAAATAACGTAGAATAGACCGTAGATTCGCATTGTGCTCTTAGAATTGATCTATAATAAGTATTATAGGAGCTATCGCAATTGTCATATATTTCCTCTAAAAAAAATGCATGAATTATAGTTCTTGGATTTTGCGATTTCTACAAAAAATGGATTTCTCATTTAAAAAGCATAAATAACGTAGAATAGACCGTAGATTCGCATTGTGCTCTTAGAATTGATCTATAATAAGTATTATAGGAGCTATCGCAATTGTCATATATTTCCTCTAAAAAAAATGCATGAATTATAGTTCATGGATTTTGCGATTTCTACAAAAAATGGATTTCTCATTTAAAAAGGATAAATAACGTAGAATAGACCGTAGATTCGCATTGTGCACTTAGAATTGATCTATAATAAGTATTATAGGAGCTATCGCAATTGTCATATATTTCCTCTAAAAAAAATGCATGAATTATAGTTCATGGATTTTGCGATTTCTACAAAAAATGGATTTCTCATTCAAAAAGGATAAATAACGTAGAATAGACCGTAGATTCGCATTGTGCACTTAGAATTGATCTATAATAAGTATTATAGGAGCTATCGCAATTGTCATATATTTCCTCTAAAAAAAATGCATGAATTATAGTTCATGGATTTTGCGATTTCTACAAAAAATGGATTTCTCATTTAAAAAGCATAAATAACGTAGAATAGACCGTAGATTCGCATTGTGCTCTTAGAATTGATCTATATTAAGTATTATAGGAGCTATCGCAATTGTCATATATTTCCTCTAAAAAAAATGCATGAATTATAGTTCATGGATTTTGCGATCTCTACAAAAAATGGATTTCTCATTTAAAAAGCATAAATAACGTAGAATAGACCGTAGATTCGCATTGTGCTCTTAGAATTGATCTATAATAAGTATTATAGGAGCTATCGCAATTGTCATATATTTCCTCTAAAAAAATGCATGAATTATAGTTCATGGATTTTGCGATTTCTACAAAAAATGGATTTCTCATTTAAAAAGGATAAATAACGTAGAATAGACCGTAGATTCGCATTGTGCACTTAGAATTGATCTATAATAAGTATTATAGGAGCTATCGCAATTGTCATATATTTGCTCTTAAAAAAATGCATGAATTATAGTTCATGGATTTTGCGATTTATACAAAAAATGGATTTCTCATTTAAAAAGCATAAATAACGTAGAATAGACCGTAGATTCGCATTGTGCTCTTAGAATTGATCTATAATAAGTATTATAGGAGCTATCGCAATTGTCATATATTTCCTCTAAAAAAAATGCATGAATTATAGTTCATGGATTTTGCGATTTCTACAAAAAATGGATTTCTCATTTAAAAAAGGATAAATAACGTAGAATAGACCGTAGATTCGCATTGTGCTCTTAGAATTGATCTATAATAAGTATTATAGGAGCTATCGCAATTGTCATATATTTCCTCTAAAAAAAATGCATGAATTATAGTTCATGGATTTTGCGATTTCTACAAAAAATGGATTTCTCATTTAAAAAGGATAAATAACGTAGAATAGACCGTAGATTCGAATTGTGCACTTAAAATTGATCTATAATAAGTATTATAGGAGCTATCGCAATTGTCATATATTTCCTCTAAAAAAAATGCATGAATTATAGTTCATGGATTTTGCGATTTTTACAAAAAATGGATTTCTCATTTAAAAAGGATAAATAACGTAGAATAGACCGTAGATTCGCATTGTGCACTTAAAATTGATCTATAATAAGTATTATAGGAGCTATCGCATTTGTCATATATTTCCTCTAAAAAAATGCATGAATTATAGTTCATAGATTTTGCGATTTCTACAAAAAATGGATTTCTCATTTAAAAAGCATAAATAACCTAGAATAGACCGTAGATTCGCATTGTGCTCTTAGAATTGATCTATAATAATTATTATAGGAGCTATCGCAATTGCCATATATTTCCTCTAAAAAAAATGCATGAATTATAGTTCATGGATTTTGCGATTTCTACAAAAAATGGATTTCTCATTTAAAAAGGTTAAATAACATAGAATAGACCGTAGATTCGCATTGTGCACTTAGAATTGATCTATAATAAGTATTATAGGAGCTATCGCAATTGTCATATATTTCCTCTAAAAAAAATGCATGAATTATAGTTCATGGATTTTGCGAGTTCTACAAAAAATGGATTTCTCATTTAAAAAGCATAAATAACGTAGAATAGACCGTAGATTCGCATTGTGCTCTTAGAATTGATCTATAATAAGTATTATAGGAGCTATCGCAATTGTCATATATTTCCTCTAAAAAAAATGCATGAAT
This sequence comes from Prosapia bicincta, assembly GCA_036971475.1. Taxonomy (NCBI): domain Eukaryota; kingdom Metazoa; phylum Arthropoda; class Insecta; order Hemiptera; family Cercopidae; genus Prosapia; species Prosapia bicincta. The sequence goes on from JBAIZL010000369.1 coordinate 4,456,979, forward strand.
TATAGTTCTTGGATTTTGCGATTTCTACAAAAAATGGATTTCTCATTTAAAAAGCATAAATAACGTAGAATAGACCGTAGATTCGCATTGTGCTCTTAGAATTGATCTATAATAAGTATTATAGGAGCTATCGCAATTGTCATATATTTCCTCTAAAAAAAATGCATGAATTATAGTTCATGGATTTTGCGATTTATACAAAAAATGGATTTCTCATTTAAAAAGCATAAATAACGTAGAATAGACCGTAGATTCGCATTGTGCACTTAGAATTGATCTATAATAAGTATTATAGGAGCTATCGCAATTGTCATATATTTCCTCTAAAAAAAATGCATGAATTATAGTTCATGGATTTTGCGATTTCTACAAAAAATGGAATTCTCATTTAAAAAGCATAAATAACGTAGAATAGACCGTAGATTCGCATTGTGCTCTTAGAATTGATCTATAATAAGTATTATAGGAGCTATCGCAATTGTCATATATTTCCTCTAAAAAAAATGCATGAATTATAGTTCATGGATTTTGCGATTTCTACAAAAAATGGATTTCTCATTTACAAAGCATAAATAACGTAGAATAGACCGTAGATTCGCATTGTGTTCTTAGAATTGATCTATAATAAGTATTATAGGAGCCATCGCAATTGTTATATATTTCCTCTAAAAAAAATGCATGAATTATAGTTCATGGATTTTGCGATTTCTACAAAAAATGGATTTCTCATTTAAAAAGCATAAATAACGTAGAATAGACCGTAGATTCGCATTGTGCTCTTAGAATTGATCTATAATAAGTATTATAGGAGCTATCGCAATTGTCATATATTTCCTCTAAAAAAAATGCATGAATTATAGTTCATGGATTTTGCGATTTCTACAAAAAATGGATTTCTCATTTAAAAAGCATAAATAACGTAGAATAGACCGTAGATTCGCATTGTGCACTTAGAATTGATCTATAATAAGTATTATAGGAGCTATCGCATTTGTCATATATTTCCTCTAAAAAAATGCATGAATTATAGTTCATGGATTTTGCGATTTCTACAAAAAATGGATTTCTCATTTAAAAAGCATATATAACGTAGAATAGACCGTAGATTCGCATTGTGCTCTTAGAATTGATCTATAATAAGTATTATAGGAGCTATCGCAATTGTCATATATTTCCTCTAAAAAAAATGCATGAATTATAGTTCATGGATTTTGCGATTTCTACAAAAAATGGATTTCTCATTTAAAAAGCATAAATAACGTAGAATAGACCGTAGACTCGCATTGTGCTCTTAGAATTGATCTATATTAAGTATTATAGGAGCTATCGCAATTGTCATATATTTCCTCTAAAAAAAATGCATGAATTATAGTTCATGGATTTTGCGATTTCTACAAAAAATGGATTTCTCATTTAAAAAGCATAAATAACGTATAATAGACCGTAGATTCGCAATGTGTTCTTAGAATTGATCTATAATAAGTATTATAGGAGCCATCGCAATTGTCATATATTTCCTCTAAAAAAAATGCATGAATTATAGTTCATGGATTTTGCGATTTCTACAAAAAATGGATTTCTCATTTAAAAAGCATAAATAACGTAGAATAGACCGTAGATTCGCATTGTGCACTTAGAATTGATCTATATTAAGTATTATAGGAGCTATCGCAATTGTCATATATTTCCTCTAAAAAAAATGCATGAATTATAGTTCATGGATTTTGCGATTTCTACAAAAAATGGATTTCTCATTTAAAAAGCATAAATAACGTAGAATAGACCGTAGATTCGCATTGTGCTCTTAGAATTGATCTATAATAAGTATTATAGGAGCTATCGCAATTGTCATATATTTCCTCTAAAAAAAATGCATGAATTATAGTTCATGGATTTTGCGATTTCTACAAAAAATGGATTTCTCATTTAAAAAGCATAAAAAACGTAGAATAAACCGTAGACTCGCATTGTGCTCTTAGAATTGATCTATATTAAGTATTATAGGAGCTATCGCAATTGTCATATATTTCCTCTAAAAAAAATGCATGAATTATAGTTCATGGATTTTGCGATTTCTACAAAAAATGGATTTCTCATTTAAAAAGCATAAATAACGTAGAATAAACCGTAGACTCGCATTGTGCTCTTAGAATTGATCTATATTAAGTATTATAGGAGCTATCGCAATTGTCATATATTTCCTCTAAAAAAAATGCATGAATTATAGTTCATGGATTTTGCGATTTCTACAAAAAATGGATTTCTCATTTAAAAAGCATAAATAACGTAGAATAGACCGTAGATTCGCAATGTGTTCTTAGAATTGATCTATAATAAGTATTATAGGAGCCATCGCAATTGTTATATATTTCCTCTAAAAAAAATGCATGAATTATAGTTCATGGATTTTGCGATTTCTACAAAAAATGGATTTCTCATTTAAAAAGCATAAATAACGTAGAATAGACCGTAGATTCGCATTGTGCTCTTAGAATTGATCTATAATAAGTATTATAGGAGCTATCGCAATTGTCATATATTTCCTCTAAAAAAAATGCATGAATTATAGTTCATGGATTTTGCGATTTCTACAAAAAATGGATTTCTCATTTAAAAAGCATAAATAACGTAGAATAGACCGTAGATTCGCATTGTGCACTTAGAATTGATCTATAATAAGTATTATAGGAGCTATCGCATTTGTCATATATTTCCTCTAAAAAAATGCATGAATTATAGTTCATGGATTTTGCGATTTCTACAAAAAATGGATTTCTCATTTAAAAAGCATATATAACGTAGAATAGACCGTAGATTCGCATTGTGCTCTTAGAATTGATCTATAATAAGTATTATAGGAGCTATCGTAATTGTCATATATTTCCTCTAAAAAAAATGCATGAATTATAGTTCATGGATTTTGCGATTTCTACAAAAAATGGATTTCTCATTTAAAAAGCATAAATAACGTAGAATAGACCGTAGACTCGCATTGTGCTCTTAGAATTGATCTATATTAAGTATTATAGGAGCTATCGCAATTGTCATATATTTCCTCTAAAAAAAATGCATGAATTATAGTTCATGGATTTTGCGATTTCTACAAAAAATGGATTTCTCATTTAAAAAGCATAAATAACGTAGAATAGACCGTAGATTCGCAATGTGTTCTTAGAATTGATCTATAATAAGTATTATAGGAGCCATCGCAATTGTCATATATTTCCTCTAAAAAAAATGCATGAATTATAGTTCATGGATTTTGCGATCTCTACAAAAAATGGATTTCTCATTTAAAAAGCATAAATAACGTAGAATAGACCGTAGATTCGCATTGTGCTCTTAGAATTGATCTATAATAAGTATTATAGGAGCTATCGCAATTGTCATATATTTCCTCTAAAAAAAATGCATGAATTATAGTTCATGGATTTTGCGATTTATACAAAAAATGGATTTCTCATTTAAAAAGCATAAATAACGTAGAATAGACCGTAGATTCGCATTGTGCTCTTAGAATTGATCTATAATAAGTATTATAGGAGCTATCGCAATTGTCATATATTTCCTCTAAAAAAAATGCATGAATTATAGTTCATGGATTTTGCGATTTCTACAAAAAATGGATTTCTCATTTAAAAAGCATAAATAACGTAGAATAGACCGTAGATTCGCATTGTGCTCTTAGAATTGATCTATAATAAGTAATATAGGAGCTATCGCAATTGTCATATATTTCCTCTAAAAAAAATGCATGAATTATAGTTCATGGATTTTGCGATTTCTACAAAAAATGGATTTCTCATTTAAAAAAGGATAAATAACGTAGAATAGACCGTAGATTCGCATTGTGCACTTAGAATTGATCTATAATAAGTATTATAGGAGCTATCGCATTTGTCATATATTTCCCCCCAAAAAAAAAGCATGAATTATAGTTCATGGATTTTGCGATTTCTACAAAAAATGGATTTCTCATTTAAAAAGGATAAATAACGTAGAATAGACCGTAGATTCGCATTGTGCACTTAGAATTGATCTATAATAAGTATTATAGGAGCTATCGCAATTGTCATATATTTGCTCTTAAAAAAATGCATGAATTATAGTTCATGGATTTTGCGATTTATACAAAAAATGGATTTCTCATTTAAAAAGCATAAATAACGTAGAATAGACCGTAGATTCGCATTGTGCTCTTAGAATTGATCTATAATAAGTATTATAGGAGCTATCGCAATTGTCATATATTTCCTCTAAAAAAAATGCATGAATTATAGTTCATGGATTTTGCGATTTCTACAAAAAATGGATTTCTCATTTAAAAAAGGATAAATAACGTAGAATAGACCGTAGATTCGCATTGTGCTCTTAGAATTGATCTATAATAAGTATTATAGGAGCTATCGCAATTGTCATATATTTCCTCTAAAAAAAATGCATGAATTATAGTTCATGGATTTTGCGATTTCTACAAAAAATGGATTTCTCATTTAAAAAGGATAAATAACGTAGAATAGACCGTAGATTCGAATTGTGCACTTAAAATTGATCTATAATAAGTATTATAGGAGCTATCGCAATTGTCATATATTTCCTCTAAAAAAAATGCATGAATTATAGTTCATGGATTTTGCGATTTTTACAAAAAATGGATTTCTCATTTAAAAAGGATAAATAACGTAGAATAGACCGTAGATTCGCATTGTGCACTTAAAATTGATCTATAATAAGTATTATAGGAGCTATCGCATTTGTCATATATTTCCTCTAAAAAAATGCATGAATTATAGTTCATAGATTTTGCGATTTCTACAAAAAATGGATTTCTCATTTAAAAAGCATAAATAACCTAGAATAGACCGTAGATTCGCATTGTGCTCTTAGAATTGATCTATAATAATTATTATAGGAGCTATCGCAATTGCCATATATTTCCTCTAAAAAAAATGCATGAATTATAGTTCATGGATTTTGCGATTTCTACAAAAAATGGATTTCTCATTTAAAAAGGTTAAATAACATAGAATAGACCGTAGATTCGCATTGTGCACTTAGAATTGATCTATAATAAGTATTATAGGAGCTATCGCAATTGTCATATATTTCCTCTAAAAAAAATGCATGAATTATAGTTCATGGATTTTGCGAGTTCTACAAAAAATGGATTTCTCATTTAAAAAGCATAAATAACGTAGAATAGACCGTAGATTCGCATTGTGCTCTTAGAATTGATCTATAATAAGTATTATAGGAGCTATCGCAATTGTCATATATTTCCTCTAAAAAAAATGCATGAATTATAGTTCTTGGATTTTGCGATTTCTACAAAAAATGGATTTCTCATTTAAAAAGCATAAATAACGTAGAATAGACCGTAGATTCGCATTGTGCTCTTAGAATTGATCTATAATAAGTATTATAGGAGCTATCGCAATTGTCATATATTTCCTCTAAAAAAAATGCATGAATTATAGTTCATGGATTTTGCGATTTCTACAAAAAATGGATTTCTCATTTAAAAAGGATAAATAACGTAGAATAGACCGTAGATTCGCATTGTGCACTTAGAATTGATCTATAATAAGTATTATAGGAGCTATCGCAATTGTCATATATTTCCTCTAAAAAAAATGCATGAATTATAGTTCATGGATTTTGCGATTTCTACAAAAAATGGATTTCTCATTCAAAAAGGATAAATAACGTAGAATAGACCGTAGATTCGCATTGTGCACTTAGAATTGATCTATAATAAGTATTATAGGAGCTATCGCAATTGTCATATATTTCCTCTAAAAAAAATGCATGAATTATAGTTCATGGATTTTGCGATTTCTACAAAAAATGGATTTCTCATTTAAAAAGCATAAATAACGTAGAATAGACCGTAGATTCGCATTGTGCTCTTAGAATTGATCTATATTAAGTATTATAGGAGCTATCGCAATTGTCATATATTTCCTCTAAAAAAAATGCATGAATTATAGTTCATGGATTTTGCGATCTCTACAAAAAATGGATTTCTCATTTAAAAAGCATAAATAACGTAGAATAGACCGTAGATTCGCATTGTGCTCTTAGAATTGATCTATAATAAGTATTATAGGAGCTATCGCAATTGTCATATATTTCCTCTAAAAAAATGCATGAATTATAGTTCATGGATTTTGCGATTTCTACAAAAAATGGATTTCTCATTTAAAAAGGATAAATAACGTAGAATAGACCGTAGATTCGCATTGTGCACTTAGAATTGATCTATAATAAGTATTATAGGAGCTATCGCAATTGTCATATATTTGCTCTTAAAAAAATGCATGAATTATAGTTCATGGATTTTGCGATTTATACAAAAAATGGATTTCTCATTTAAAAAGCATAAATAACGTAGAATAGACCGTAGATTCGCATTGTGCTCTTAGAATTGATCTATAATAAGTATTATAGGAGCTATCGCAATTGTCATATATTTCCTCTAAAAAAAATGCATGAATTATAGTTCATGGATTTTGCGATTTCTACAAAAAATGGATTTCTCATTTAAAAAAGGATAAATAACGTAGAATAGACCGTAGATTCGCATTGTGCTCTTAGAATTGATCTATAATAAGTATTATAGGAGCTATCGCAATTGTCATATATTTCCTCTAAAAAAAATGCATGAATTATAGTTCATGGATTTTGCGATTTCTACAAAAAATGGATTTCTCATTTAAAAAGGATAAATAACGTAGAATAGACCGTAGATTCGAATTGTGCACTTAAAATTGATCTATAATAAGTATTATAGGAGCTATCGCAATTGTCATATATTTCCTCTAAAAAAAATGCATGAATTATAGTTCATGGATTTTGCGATTTTTACAAAAAATGGATTTCTCATTTAAAAAGGATAAATAACGTAGAATAGACCGTAGATTCGCATTGTGCACTTAAAATTGATCTATAATAAGTATTATAGGAGCTATCGCATTTGTCATATATTTCCTCTAAAAAAATGCATGAATTATAGTTCATAGATTTTGCGATTTCTACAAAAAATGGATTTCTCATTTAAAAAGCATAAATAACCTAGAATAGACCGTAGATTCGCATTGTGCTCTTAGAATTGATCTATAATAATTATTATAGGAGCTATCGCAATTGCCATATATTTCCTCTAAAAAAAATGCATGAATTATAGTTCATGGATTTTGCGATTTCTACAAAAAATGGATTTCTCATTTAAAAAGGTTAAATAACATAGAATAGACCGTAGATTCGCATTGTGCACTTAGAATTGATCTATAATAAGTATTATAGGAGCTATCGCAATTGTCATATATTTCCTCTAAAAAAAATGCATGAATTATAGTTCATGGATTTTGCGAGTTCTACAAAAAATGGATTTCTCATTTAAAAAGCATAAATAACGTAGAATAGACCGTAGATTCGCATTGTGCTCTTAGAATTGATCTATAATAAGTATTATAGGAGCTATCGCAATTGTCATATATTTCCTCTAAAAAAAATGCATGAATTATAGTTCTTGGATTTTGCGATTTCTACAAAAAATGGATTTCTCATTTAAAAAGCATAAATAACGTAGAATAGACCGTAGATTCGCATTGTGCTCTTAGAATTGATCTATAATAAGTATTATAGGAGCTATCGCAATTGTCATATATTTCCTCTAAAAAAAATGCATGAATTATAGTTCATGGATTTTGCGATTTCTACAAAAAATGGATTTCTCATTTAAAAAGGATAAATAACGTAGAATAGACCGTAGATTCGCATTGTGCACTTAGAATTGATCTATAATAAGTATTATAGGAGCTATCGCAATTGTCATATATTTCCTCTAAAAAAAATGCATGAATTATAGTTCATGGATTTTGCGATTTCTACAAAAAATGGATTTCTCATTCAAAAAGGATAAATAACGTAGAATAGACCGTAGATTCGCATTGTGCACTTAGAATTGATCTATAATAAGTATTATAGGAGCTATCGCAATTGTCATATATTTCCTCTAAAAAAAATGCATGAATTATAGTTCATGGATTTTGCGATTTCTACAAAAAATGGATTTCTCATTTAAAAAGCATAAATAACGTAGAATAGACCGTAGATTCGCATTGTGCTCTTAGAATTGATCTATATTAAGTATTATAGGAGCTATCGCAATTGTCATATATTTCCTCTAAAAAAAATGCATGAATTATAGTTCATGGATTTTGCGATCTCTACAAAAAATGGATTTCTCATTTAAAAAGCATAAATAACGTAGAATAGACCGTAGATTCGCATTGTGCTCTTAGAATTGATCTATAATAAGTATTATAGGAGCTATCGCAATTGTCATATATTTCCTCTAAAAAAATGCATGAATTATAGTTCATGGATTTTGCGATTTCTACAAAAAATGGATTTCTCATTTAAAAAGCATAAATAACGTAGAATAGACCGTAGATTCGCATTGTGCTCTTAGAATTGATCTATAATAAGTATTATAGGAGCTATCGCAATTGTCATATATTTCCTCTAAAAAAAATGCATGAATTATAGTTCATGGATTTTGCGATTTCTACAAAAAATGGATTTCTCATTTACAAAGCATAAATAACGTAGAATAGACCGTAGATTCGCATTGTGCTCTTAGAATTGATCTATAATAAGTATTATAGGAGCTATCGCAATTGTCATATATTTCCTCTAAAAAAATGCATGAATTATAGTTCATGGATTTTGCGATTTCTACAAAAAATGGATTTCTCATTTAAAAAGCATAAATAACGTAGAATAGACCGTAGATTCGCATTGTGCTCTTAGAATTGATCTATAATAAGTATTATAGGAGCTATCGCAATTGTCATATATTTCCTCTAAAAAAAATGCATGAATTATAGTTCATGGATTTTGCGATTTGTACAAAAAATGGATTTCTCATTTAAAAAGCATAAATAACGTAGAATAGACCGTAGATTTGCATTGTGCTCTTAGAATTGATCTATAATAAGTATTATAGGAGCTATCGCAATTGTCATATATTTCCTCTAAAAAAAATGCATGAATTATAGTTCATGGATTTTGCGATTTCTACAAAAAATGGATTTCTCATTTAAAAAGGATAAATAACGTAGAATAGACCGTAGATTCGCATTGTGCACTTAGAATTGATCTATAATAAGTATTATAGGAGCTATCGCATTTGTCATATATTTCCTCTAAAAAAATGCATGAATTATAGTTCATGGATTTTGCGATTTCTACAAAAAATGGATTTCTCATTTAAAAAGCAAAAATAACGTAGAATAGACCGTAGATTCGCATTGTGCTCTTAGAATTGATCTATAATAAGTATTATAGGAGCTATCGCAATTGTCATATATTTCCTCTAAAAAAAATGCATGAATTATAGTTCATGGATTTTGCGATTTCTACAAAAAATGGATTTCTCATTTAAAAAGCATAAATAACGTAGAATAGACCGTAGATTCGCATTGTGCTCTTAGAATTGATCTATAATAAGTATTATAGGAGCTATCGCAATTGTCATATATTTCCTCTAAAAAAAATGCATGAATTATAGTTCATGGATTTTGCGATTTCTACAAAAAATGGATTTCTCATTTAAAAAGGATAAATAACGTAGAATAGACCGTAGATTCGCATTGTGCACTTAGAATTGATCTATAATAAGTATTATAGGAGCTATCGCAATTGTCATATATTTGCTCTTAAAAAAATGCATGAATTATAGTTCATGGATTTTGCGATTTATACAAAAAATGGATTTCTCATTTAAAAAGCATAAATAACGTAGAATAGACCGTAGATTCGCATTGTGCTCTTAGAATTGATCTATAATAAGTATTATAGGAGCTATCGCAATTGTCATATATTTCCTCTAAAAAAAATGCATGAATTATAGTTCATGGATTTTGCGATTTCTACAAAAAATGGATTTCTCATTTAAAAAGCATAAATAACGTAGAATAGACCGTAGATTCGCATTGTGCTCTTAGAATTGATCTATAATAAGTATTATAGGAGCTATCGCAATTGTCATATATTTCCTCTAAAAAAAATGCATGAATTATAGTTCATGGATTTTGCGATTTCTACAAAAAATGGATTTCTCATTTAAAAAGCATAAATAACGTAGAATAGACCGTAGACTCGCATTGTGCACTTAGAATTGATCTATATTAAGTATTATAGGAGCTATCGCAATTGTCATATATTTCCTCTAAAAAAAATGCATGAATTATAGTTCATGGATTTTGCGATTTCTACAAAAAATGGATTTCTCATTTAAAAAGCATAAATAACGTAGAATAGACCGTAGATTCGCAATGTGTTCTTAGAATTGCTCTATAATAAGTATTATAGGAGCCATCGCAATTGTCATATATTTCCTCTAAAAAAAATGCATGAATTATAGTTCATGGATTTTGCGATCTCCACAAAAAATGGATTTCTCATTTAAAAAGCATAAATAACGTAGAATAGACCGTAGATTCGCATTGTGCTCTTAGAATTGATCTATAATAAGTATTATAGGAGCTATCGCAATTGTCATATATTTCCTCTAAAAAAAATGCATGAATTATAGTTCATGGATTTTGCGATTTCTACAAAAAATGGATTTCTCATTTAAAAAGCATAAATAACGTAGAATAGACCGTAGATTCGCATTGTGCTCTTAGAATTGATCTATAATAAGTATCATAGGAGCTATCGCAATTGTCATATATTTCCTCTAAAAAAAATGCATGAATTATAGTTCATGGATTTTGCGATTTCTACAAAAAATGGATTTCTCATTTAAAAAGCATAAATAACGTAGAATAGACCGTAGTTTCGCATTTTGCTCTTAGAATTGATCTATAATAAGTATTATAGGAGCTATCGCAATTGTCATATATTTCCTCTAAAAAAAATGCATGAATTATAGTTCATGGATTTTGCGATTTCTACAAAAAATGGATTTCTCATTTAAAAAGCATAAATAACGTAGAATAGACCGTAGATTCGCATTGTGCTCTTAGAATTGATCTATAATAAGTATTATAGGAGCTATCGCAATTGTCATATATTTCCTCTAAAAAAAATGCATGAATTATAGTTCATGGATTTTGCGATTTCTACAAAAAATGGATTTCTCATTTAAAAAGCATAAATAACGTAGAATAGACCGTAGATTCGCATTGCGCTCTTAGGATTGATCTATAATAAGTATTATAGGAGCTATCGCAATTGTCATATATTTCCTCTAAAAAAAATGCATGAATTATAGTTCATGGATTTTGCGATTTCTACAAAAAATGGATATCTCATTTAAAAAGCATAAATAACGAAGAATAGACCGTAGATTCGCATTGTGCTCTTAGAATTGATCTATAATAAGTATTATAGGAGCTATCGCAATTGTCATATATTTCGTCTAAAAAAAATGCATGAATTATAGTTCATGGATTTTGCGATTTCTACAAAAAATGGATTTCTCATTTAAAAAGCATAAATAACGTAGAATAGACCGTAGATTCGCATTGTGCTCTTAGAATTGATCTATAATAAGTATTATAGGAGCTATCGCAATTGTCATATATTTGCTCTAAAAAAAATGCATGAATTATAGTTCATGGATTTTGCGATTTCTACAAAAAATGGCTTTCTCATTTAAAAAGCATAAACAACGTAGAATAGACCGTAGATTCGCATTGTGCTCTTAGAATTGATCTATAATAAGTATTATAGGAGCTATCGCAATTGTCATATATTTCCTCTAAAAAAAATGCATGAATTATAGTTCATGGATTTTGCGATTTCTACAAAAAATGGATTTCTCATTTAAAAAGCATAAATAACGTAGAATAGACCGTAGATTCGCATTGTGCTCTTAGAATTGATCTATAATAAGTATTAAAGGAGCTATCGCAATTGTCATATATTTCCTCTAAAAAAAATGCATGAATTATAGTTCATGGATTTTGCGATTTCTACAAAAAATGGATTTCTCATTTAAAAAGCATAAATAACGTAGAATAGACCGTAGATTCGCATTGCGCTCTTAGAATTGATCTATAATAAGTATTATAGGAGCTATCGCAATTGTCATATATTTCCTCTAAAAAAAATGCATGAATTATAGTTCATGGATTTTGCGATTTCTACAAAAAATGGATTTCTCATTTAAAAAGCATAAATAACGTAGAATAGACCGTAGATTCGCATTGTGCTCTTAGAATTGATCTATAATAAGTATTATAGGAGCTATCGCAATTGTCATATATTTCCTCTAAAAAAAATGCATGAATTATAGTTCATGGATTTTGCGATTTCTACAAAAAATGGATTTCTCATTTAAAAAGCATAAATAACGTAGAATAGACCGTAGATTCGCATTGTGCTCTTAGAATTGATCTATAATAAGTATTATAGGAGCTATCGCAATTGTCATATATTTCCTCTAAAAAAAATGCATGAATTATAGTTCATGGATTTTGCGATTTCTACAAAAAATGGATTTCTCATTTAAAAAGCATAAATAACGTAGAATAGGCCGTAGATTCGCATTGTGCTCTTAGAATTGATTTATAATAAGTATTATAGGAGCTATCGCAATTGTCATATATTTCCTCTAAAAAAAATGCATGAATTATAGTTCATGGATTTTGCGATTTCTACAAAAAATGGATTTCTCATTTAAAAAGCATAAATAACGTAGAATAGACCGTAGATTCGCATTGTGCTCTTAGAATTGATCTATAATAAGTATTATAGGAGCTATCGCAATTGTCATATATTTCCTCTAAAAAAAATGCATGAATTATAGTTCATGGATTTTGCGATTTCTACAAAAAATGGATTTCTCATTTAAAAAGCATAAATAACGTAGAATAGACCGTAGATTCGCATTGTGCTCTTAGAATTGATCTATAATAAGTATTATAGGAGCTATCGCAATTGTCATATATTTCCTCTAAAAATAATGCATGAATTATAGTTCATGGATTTTGCGATTTCTGCAAAAAATGGATTTCTCATTTAAAAAGCATAAATAACGTAGAATAGATCGTAGATTCGCATTGTGCTCTTAGAATTGATCTATAATAAGTATTATAGGAGCTATCGCAATTGTCATATATTTCCTCTAAAAAAAATGCATGAATTATAGTTCATGGATTTTGCGATTTCTACAAAAAATGGATTTCTCATTTAAAAAGGATAAATAACGTAGAATAGACCGTAGATTCGCATTGTGCTCTTAGAATTGATCTATAATAAGTATTATAGGAGCTATCGCAATTGTCATATATTTCCTCTAAAAAAAATGCATGAATTAGAGTTCATGGATTTTGCGATTTCTACAAAAAATGGATTTCTCATTTAAAAAGCATAAATAACGTAGAATAGACCGTAGATTCGCATTGTGCTCTTAGAATTGATCTATAATAAGTATTATAGGAGCTATCGCAATTGTCATATATTTCCTCTAAAAATAATGCATGAATTATAGTTCATGGATTTTGCGATTTCTGCAAAAAATGGATTTCTCATTTAAAAAGCATAAATAACGTAGAATAGACCGTAGATTCGCATTGTGCTCTTAGAATTGATCTATAATAAGTATTATAGGAGCTATCGCAATTGTCATATATTTCCTCTAAAAAAAATGCATGAATTGTAGTTCATGGATTTTGCGATTTCTACAAAAAATGGATTTCTCATTTAAAAAGGATAAATAACGTAGAATAGACCGTAGATTCGCATTGTGCTCTTAGAATTGATCTATAATAAGTATTATAGGAGCTATCGCAATTGTCATATATTTCCTCTAAAAAAAATGCATGAATTATAGTTCATGGATTTTGCGATTTCTACAAAAAATGGATTTCTCATTTATAAAGCATAAATAACGTAGAATAGACCGTAGATTCGCATTGTGCTCTTAGAATTGATCTATAATAAGTATTATAGGAGCTATCGCAATTGTCATATATTTCCTCTAAAAAAAATGCATGAATTATAGTTCATGGATGTTGCGATTTCTACAAAAAAAGGATTTCTCATTTAAAAAGCATAAATAACGTAGAATAGACCGTAGATTCGCATTGTGCTCTTAGAATTGATCTATAATAAGTATTATAGGAGCTATCGCAATTGTCATATATTTCCTCTAAAAAAAATGCATGAATTATAGTTCATGGATTTTGCGATTTCTACAAAAAATGGATTTCTCATTTAAAAAGGATAAATAACGTAGAATAGACCGTAGATTCGCATTGTGCACTTAGAATTGATCTATAATAAGTATTATAGGAGCTATCGCAATTGTCATATATTTCCTCTAAAAAAAATGCATGAATTATAGTTCATGGATTTTGCGATTTCTACAAAAAATGGATTTCTCATTTAAAAAGGATAAATAACGTAGAATAGACCGTAGATTCGCATTGTGCACTTAGAATTGATCTATAATAAGTATTATAGGAGCTATCGCAATTGTCATATATTTCCTCTAAAAAAAATGCATGAATTATAGTTCATGGATTTTGCGATTTCTACAAAAAATGGATTTCTCATTTAAAAAGCATAAATAACGTAGAATAGACCGTAGATTCGCATTGTGCTCTTAGAATTGATCTATAATAAGTATTATAGGAGCTATCGCAATTGTCATATATTTCCTCTAAAAATAATGCATGAATTATAGTTCATGGATTTTGCGATTTCTACAAAAAATGGATTTCTCATTTAAAAAGCATAAATAACGGAGAATAGACCGTAGATTCGCATTGGCTACTTAGAATTGATCTATAATAAGTATTATAGGAGCTATCGCAATTGTCATATATTTCCTCTAAAAAAAAAGCATGAATTATAGTTCATGGATTTTGCGATTTCTACAAAATATGGATTTCTCATTTAAAAAGGATAAATAACGTAGAATAGACCGTAGATTCGCATTGTGCACTTAGAATTGATCTATAATAAGTATTATAGGAGCTATCGCATTTGTCATATATTTCCTCTAAAAAAAATGCATGAATTATAGTTCATGGATTTTGCGATTTCTACAAAAAATTGTTTTTTTCATTTAAAAAGGATAAATAACGTAGAATAGACCGTAGATTCGCATTGTGCTCTTAGAATTGATCTAAAATAAGTATTATAGGAGCTATCGCAATTGTCATATATTTGCTCTAAAAAAAATGCATGAATTATAGTTCATGGATTTTGCGATCTCTACAAAAAATGGATTTCTCATTTAAAAAGCATAAATAACGTAGAATAGACCGTAGATTCGCATTGTGCTCTTAGAATTGATCTATAATAAGTATTATAGGAGCTATCGCAATTGTCATATATTTGCTCTAAAAAAATGCATTAATTATAGTTCATGGATTTTGCGATTTCTACAAAAAATGGATTTCACATTTAAAAAGCATACTAAACGCAGAATCGACCATAGATTCGCATTGTGCTCTTAGAATTGATCTATAATAAGTATTATAGGAGCTATCGCAATTGTCATATATTTGCTCTAAAAAAAATGCATGAATTATAGTTCATGGATTTTGCGATTTCTACAAAAAATGAATTTCTCATTTAAAAGGCATAATAAACGCAGAATCGACAATAGATTCGCATTGTGCTCTTAGAATTGATCTATAATAAGTATTATAGGAGCTATCGCATTTGTCATATATTTCCTCTAAAAAAATGCATGAATTATAGTTCATGGATTTTGCGATTTCTACAAAAAATGGATTTCTCATTTAAAAAGGATAAATAACGTAGAATAGACCGTAGATTCGCATTGTGCACTTAGAATTGATCTATAATAAGTATTATAGGAGCTATCGCATTTGTCATATATTTCCTCTAAAAAAAAAGCATGAATTATAGTTCATGGATTTTGCGATTTCTACAAAAAATGGATTTCTCATTTAAAAAGGATAAATAACGTAGAATAGACCGTAGATTCGCATTGTGCACATAGAATTGATCTATAATAAGTATTATAGGAGCTATCGCATTTGTCATATATTTCCTCTAAAAAAAATGCATGAATTATAGTTCATGGATTTTGCGATTTCTACAAAAAATGGATGTCTCATTTAAAAAGCATAAATAACGTAGAATAGACCGTAGATTCGCATTGTGCTCTTAGAATTGATCTACAATAAGTATTATAGGAGCTATCGCAATTGTCATATATTTGCTCTAAAAAAAATGCATGAATTATAGTTCATGGATTTTGCGATTTCTACAAAAAATGAATTTCTCATTTAAAAGGCATAATAAACGCAGAATCGACGATAGATTCGCATTGTGCACTTAGAATTGATCTATAATAAGTATTATAGGAGCTATCGCAATTGTCATATATTTGCTCTAAAAAAAATGCATGAATTATAGTTCATGGATTTTGCGATTTCTACAAAAAATGGATTTCTCATTTAAATGGCATAATAAACGCAGAATCGATCATAGATTCGCATTGTGCTCTTAGATTTGATCTATAATAAGTATTATAGGAGCTATCGCAATTGTCATATATTTGCTCTAAAAAAAATGCATGAATTATAGTTCATGGATTTTGCGATTTCTACAAAAAATAAATTTCTCATTTAAAAGGCATAATAAACGCAGAATCGACGATAGATTCGCATTGTGCTCTTAGAATTGGTCTATAATAAGTATTATAGGAGCTATCGCAATTGTCATATATTTCCTCTAAAAAAAATGCATGAATTATAGTTCATGGATTTTGCGATTTCTACAAAAAATGGATTTCTCATTTAAAAAGGATAAATAACGTAGAATAGACCGTAGATTCGCATTGTGCACTTAGAATTGATCTATAATAAGTATTATAGGAGCTATCGCAATTGTCATATATTTGCTCTTAAAAAAATGCATGAATTATAGTTCATGGATTTTGCGATTTATACAAAAAATGGATTTCTCATTTAAAAAGCATAAATAACGTAGAATAGACCGTAGATTCGCATTGAGCTCTTAGAATTGATCTATATTAAGTATTATAGGAGCTATCGCAATTGTCATATATTTCCTCTAAAAAAAATGCATGAATTATAGTTCATGGATTTTGCGATTTCTACAAAAAATGGATTTCTCATTTAAAAAGCATAAATAACGTAGAATAGACCGTAGATTCGCAATGTGTTCTTAGAATTGATCTATAATAAGTATTATAGGAGCCATCGCAATTGTCATATATTTCCTCTAAAAAAAATGCATGAATTATAGTTCATGGATTTTGCGATCTCTACAAAAAATGGATTTCTCATTTAAAAAGCAAAAATAACGTAGAATAGACCGTAGATTCGCATTGTGCTCTTAGAATTGATCTATAATAAGTATTATAGGAGCTATCGCAATTGTCATATATTTCCTCTAAAAAAAATGCATGAATTATAGTTCATGGATTTTGCGATTTCTACAAAAAATGGATTTCTCATTTAAAAAGCATAAATAACGTAGAATAGACCGTAGATTCGCATTGTGCTCTTAGAATTGATCTATAATAAGTATTATAGGAGCTATCGCAATTGTCATATATTTCCTCTAAAAAAATGCATGAATTATAGTTCATGGATTTTGCGATTTCTACAAAAAATGGATTTCTCATTTAAAAAGCATAAATAACGTAGAATAGACCGGAGATTCGCATTGTGCTCTTAGAATTGATCTATAATAAGTATTATAGGAGCTATCGCAATTGTCATATATTTCCTCTAAAAAAAATGCATGAATTGTAGTTCATGGATTTTGCGATTTGTACAAAAAATGGATTTCTCATTTAAAAAGCATAAATAACGTAGAATAGACCGTAGATTTGCATTGTGCTCTTAGAATTGATCTATAATAAGTATTATAGGAGCTATCGCAATTGTCATATATTTCCTCTAAAAAAAATGCATGAATTATAGTTCATGGATTTTGCGATTTCTACAAAAAATGGATTTCTCATTTAAAAAGCATAAATAACGTAGAATAGACCGTAGATTCGCATTGTGCTCTTAGAATTGATCTATAATAAGTATCATAGGAGCTATCGCAATTGTCATATATTTCCTCTAAAAAAAATGCATGAATTATAGTTCATGGATTTTGCGATTTCTACAAAAAATGGATTTCTCATTTAAAAAGCATAAATAACGTAGAATAGACCGTAGTTTCGCATTTTGCTCTTAGAATTGATCTATAATAAGTATTATAGGAGCTATCGCAATTGTCATATATTTCCTCTAAAAAAAATGCATGAATTATAGTTCATGGATTTTGCGATTTCTACAAAAAATGGATTTCTCATTTAAAAAGCATAAATAACGTAGAATAGACCGTAGATTCGCATTGCGCTCTTAGGATTGATCTATAATAAGTATTATAGGAGCTATCGCAATTGTCATATATTTCCTCTAAAAAAAATGCATGAATTATAGTTCATGGATTTTGCGATTTCTACAAAAAATGGATTTCTCATTTAAAAAGCATAAATAACGTAGAATAGACCGTAGATTCGCATTGTGCTCTTAGAATTGATCTATAATAAGTATTATAGGAGCTATCGCAATTGTCATATATTTCCTCTAAAAAAATGCATGAATTATAGTTCATGGATTTTGCGATTTCTACAAAAAATGGATTTCTCATTTAAAAAGCATAAATAACGTAGAATAGACCGTAGATTCGCATTGTGCTCTTAGAATTGATCTATATTAAGTATTATAGGAGCTATCGCAATTGTCATATATTTCCTCTAAAAAAAATGCATGAATTATAGTTCATGGATTTTGCGATTTCTACAAAAAATGGATTTCTCATTTAAAAAGCATAAATAACGTAGAATAGACCGTAGATTCGCATTGTGCTCTTAGAATTGATCTATAATAAGTATTATAGGAGCTATCGCAATTGTCATATATTTCCTCTAAAAAAATGCATGAATTATAGTTCATGGATTTTGCGATTTCTACAAAAAATGGATTTCTCATTTAAAAAGCATAAATAACGTAGAATAGACCGTAGATTCGCATTGCGCTCTTAGGATTGATCTATAATAAGTATTATAGGAGCTATCGCAATTGTCATATATTTCCTCTAAAAAAAATGCATGAATTATAGTTCATGGATTTTGCGATTTCTACAAAAAATGGATTTCTCATTTAAAAAGCATAAATAACGTAGAATAGACCGTAGATTCGCATTGTGCTCTTAGAATTGATCTATAATAAGTATTATAGGAGCTATCGCAATTGTCATATATTTCCTCTAAAAAAATGCATGAATTATAGTTCATGGATTTTGCGATTTCTACAAAAAATGGATTTCTCATTTAAAAAGCATAAATAACGTAGAATAGACCGTAGATTCGCATTGTGCTCTTAGAATTGATCTATATTAAGTATTATAGGAGCTATCGCAATTGTCATATATTTCCTCTAAAAAAAATGCATGAATTATAGTTCATGGATTTTGCGATTTCTACAAAAAATGGATTTCTCATTTAAAAAGCATAAATAACGTAGAATAGACCGTAGATTCGCATTGTGCTCTTAGAATTGATCTATAATAAGTATTATAGGAGCTATCGCAATTGTCATATATTTCCTCTAAAAAAATGCATGAATTATAGTTCATGGATTTTGCGATTTCTACAAAAAATGGATTTCTCATTTAAAAAGCATAAATAACGTAGAATAGACCGTAGATTCGCATTGTGCTCTTAGAATTGATCTATAATAAGTATTATAGGAGCTATCGCAATTGTCATATATTTCCTCTAAAAAAAATGCATGAATTATAGTTCATGGATTTTGCGATTTGTACAAAAAATGGATTTCTCATTTAAAAAGCATAAATAACGTAGAATAGACCGTAGTTTCGCATTTTGCTCTTAGAATTGATCTATAATAAGTATTATAGGAACTATCGCAATTGTCATATATTTCCTCTAAAAAAAATGCATGAATTATAGTTCATGGATTTTGCGATTTCTACAAAAAATGGATTTCTCATTTAAAAAGCATAAATAACGTAGAATAGACCGTAGATTCGCATTGCGCTCTTAGAATTGATCTATAATAAGTATTATAGGAGCTATCGCAATTGTCATATATTTCCTCTAAAAAAAATGCATGAATTATAGTTCATGGATTTTGCGATTTCTACAAAAAATGGATTTCTCATTTAAAAAGCATAAATAACGTAGAATAGACCGTAGATTCGCATTGTGCTCTTAGAATTGATCTATAATAAGTATTATAGGAGCTATCGCAATTGTCATATATTTCCTCTAAAAAAAATGCATGAATTATAGTTCATGGATTTTGCGATTTCTACAAAAAATGGATTTCTCATTTAAAAAGCATAAATAACGTAGAATAGACCGTAGATTCGCATTGTGCTCTTAGAATTGATTTATAATAAGTATTATAGGAGCTATCGCAATTGTCATATATTTGCTCTAAAAAAATGCATGAATTATAGTTCATGGATTTTGCGATTTCTACAAAAAATGGATTTCTCATTTAAAAAGCATAAATAACGTAGAATAGACCGTAGATTCGCATTGTGCTCTTAGAATTGATCTATAATAAGTATTATAGGAGCTATCGCAATTGTCATATATTTCCTCTAAAAAAAATGCATGAATTATAGTTCAGGGATTTTGCGATTTCTACAAAAAATGGATTTCTCCTTTATAAAGCATAAATAACGTAGAATAGACCGTAGATTCGCATTGTGCTCTTAGAATTGATCTATAATAAGTATTATAGGAGCTATCGCAATTGTCATATATTTCCTCTAAAAAAAATGCATGAATTATAGTTCATGGATTTTGCGATTTCTACAAAAAATGGATTTCTCATTTAAAAAGCATAAATAACGTAGAATAGACCGTAGATTCGCATTGTGCTCTTAGAATTGATCTATAATAAGTATTATAGGAGCTATCGCAATTGTCATATATTTCCTCTAAAAAAAATGCATGAATTATAGTTCATGGATTTTGCGATTTCTACAAAAAATGGATTTCTCATTTAAAAAGCATAAATAACGTAGAATCGACCGTAGATTCGCATTGTGCTCTTAGAATTGACCTATAATAAGTATTATAGGAGCTATCGCAATTGTCATATATTTCCTCTAAAAAAAATGCATGAATTATAGTTCATGGATTTTGCGATTTCTACAAAAAATGGATTTCTCATTTAAAAAGCATAAATAACGTAGAATAGACCGTAGATTCGCATTGTGCTCTTAGAATTGATCTATAATAAGTATTATAGGAGCTATCGCAATTGTCATATATTTCCTCTAAAAAAAATGCATGAATTATAGTTCATGGATTTTGCGATTTCTACAAAAAATGGATTTCTCATTTAAAAAGCATAAATAACGTAGAATCGACCGTAGATTCGCATTGTGCTCTTAGAATTGACCTATAATAAGTATTATAGGAGCTATCGCAATTGTCATATATTTCCTCTAAAAAAAATGCATGAATTATAGTTCATGGATTTTGCGATTTATACAAAAAATGGATTTCTCATTTAAAAAGCATAAATAACGTAGAATAGACCGTAGATTCGCATTGTGCTCTTAGAATTGATCTATAATAAGTATTATAGGAGCTATCGCAATTGTCATATATTTCCTCTAAAAAAAATGCATGAATTATAGTTCATGGATTTTGCGATTTATACAAAAAATGGATTTCTCATTTAAAAAGCATAAATAACGTAGAATAGACCGTAGATTCGCATTGTGCTCTTAGAATTGATCTATAATAAGTATTATAGGAGCTATCGCAATTGTCATATATTTCCTCTAAAAAAAATGCATGAATTATAGTTCATGGATTTTGCGATTTGTACAAAAAATGGATTTCTCATTTAAAAAGCATAAATAACGTAGAATAGACCGTAGATTTGCATTGTGCTCTTAGAATTGATCTATAATAAGTATTATAGGAGCTATCGCAATTGTCATATATTTCCTCTAAAAAAAATGCATGAATTATAGTTCATGGATTTTGCGATTTCTACAAAAAATGGATTTCTCATTTAAAAAGCATAAATAACGTAGAATAGACCGTAGATTCGCATTGTGCTCTTAGAATTGATCTATAATAAGTATCATAGGAGCTATCGCAATTGTCATATATTTGCTCTAAAAAAAATGCATGAATTATAGTTCATGGATTTTGCGATTTCTACAAAAAATGGCTTTCTCATTTAAAAAGCATAAATAACGTAGAATAGACCGTAGTTCGCATTTTGCTCTTAGAATTGATCTATAATAAGTATTATAGGAGCTATCGCAATTGTCATATATTTCCTCTAAAAAAAATGCATGAATTATAGTTCATGGATTTTGCGATTTCTACAAAAAATGGATTTCTCATTTAAAAAGCATAAATAACGTAGAATAGACCGTAGATTCGCATTGTACTCTTAGAATTGATCTATAATAAGTATTATAGGAGCTATCGCAATTGTCATATATTTCCTCTAAAAAAAATGCATGAATTATAGTTCATGGATTTTGCGATTTCTACAAAAAATGGATTTCTCATTTAAAAAGCATAAATAACGTAGAATAGACCGTAGATTTGCATTGTGCTCTTAGAATTGATCTATAATAAGTATTATAGGAGCTATCGCAATTGTCATATATTTCCTCTAAAAAAAATGCATGAATTATAGTTCATGGATTTTGCGATTTCTACAAAAAATGGATTTCTCATTTAAAAAGCATAAATAACGTAGAATAGACCGTAGATTCGCATTGTGCTCTTAGAATTGATCTATAATAAGTATTATAGGAGCTATCGCAATTGTCATATATTTCCTCTAAAAAAAATGCATGAATTATAGTTCATGGATTTTGCGATTTCTACAAAAAATGGATTTCTCATTTAAAAAGCATAAATAACGTAGAATAGACCGTAGATTCGCATTGCGCTCTTAGGATTGATCTATAATAAGTATTATAGGAGCTATCGCAATTGTCATATATTTCCTCTAAAAAAAATGCATGAATTATAGTTCATGGATTTTGCGATTTCTACAAAAAATGGATATCTCATTTAAAAAGCACAAATAACGTAGAATAGACCGTAGATTCGCATTGTGCTCTTAGAATTGATCTATAATAAGTATTATAGGAGCTATCGCAATTGTCATATATTTCCTCTAAAAAAAATGCATGAATTATAGTTCATGGATTTTGCGATTTGTACAAAAAATGGATTTCTCATTTAAAAAGCATAAATAACGTAGAATAGACCGTAGATTTGCATTGTGCTCTTAGAATTGATCTATAATAAGTATTATAGGAGCTATCGCAATTGTCATATATTTCCTCTAAAAAAAATGCATGAATTATAGTTCATGGATTTTGCGATTTCTACAAAAAATGGATTTCTCATTTAAAAAGCATAAATAACGTAGAATAGACCGTAGATTCGCATTGTGCTCTTAGAATTGATCTATAATAAGTATCATAGGAGCTATCGCAATTGTCATATATTTCCTCTAAAAAAAATGCATGAATTATAATTCATGGATTTTGCGATTTCTACAAAAAATGGATTTCTCATTTAAAAAGCATAAATAACGTAGAATAGACCGTAGATTCGCATTGCGCTCTTAGGATTGATCTATAATAAGTATTATAGGAGCTATCGCAATTGTCATATATTTCCTCTAAAAAAAATGCATGAATTATAGTTCATGGATTTTGCGATTTCTACAAAAAATGGATTTCTCATTTAAAAAGCATAAATAACGTAGAATAGACCGTAGATTCGCATTGTGCTCTTAGAATTGATCTATAATAAGTATTATAGGAGCTATCGCAATTGTCATATATTTCCTCTAAAAAAATGCATGAATTATAGTTCATGGATTTTGCGATTTCTACAAAAAATGGATTTCTCATTTAAAAAGCATAAATAACGTAGAATAGACCGTAGATTCGCATTGTGCTCTTAGAATTGATCTATAATAAGTATTATAGGAGCTATCGCAATTGTCATATATTTCCTCTAAAAAAAATGCATGAATTATAGTTCATGGATTTTGCAATTTCTACAAAAAATGGATTTCTCATTTAAAAAGCATAAATAACGTAGAATAGACCGTAGATTCGCATTGCGCTCTTAGGATTGATCTATAATAAGTATTATAGGAGCTATCGCAATTGTCATATATTTCCTCTAAAAAAAATGCATGAATTATAGTTCATGGATTTTGCGATTTCTACAAAAAATGGATATCTCATTTAAAAAGCATAAATAACGTAGAATAGACCGTAGATTCGCATTGTGCTCTTAGAATTGATCTATAATAAGTATTATAGGAGCTATCGCAATTGTCATATATTTCCTCTAAAAGAAATGCATGAATTATAGTTCATGGATTTTGCGATCTCTACAAAAAATGGATTTCTCATTTAAAAAGCATAAATAACGTAGAATAGACCGTAGATTCGCATTGTGCTCTTAGAATTGATCTATAATAAGTATTATAGGAGCTATCGCAATTGTCGTATATTTCCTCTAAAAAAAATGCATGAATTATAGTTCATGGATTTTGCGATTTCTACAAAAAATGGATTTCTCATTTAAAAAGCATAAATAACGTAGAATAGACCGTAGATTCGCATTGTGCTCTTAGAATTGATTTATAATAAGTATTATAGGAGCTATCGCAATTGTCATATATTTCCTCTAAAAAAAATGCATGAATTATAGTTCATGGATTTTGCGATTTCTACAAAAAATGGCTTTCTCATTTAAAAAGCATAAATAACGTAGAATAGACCGTAGTTTCGCATTTTGCTCTTAGAATTGATCTATAATAAGTATTATAGGAGCTATCGCAATTGTCATATATTTCCTCTAAAAAAAATGCATGAATTATAGTTCATGGATTTTGCGATTTCTACAAAAAATGGATTTCTCATTTAAAAAGCATAAATAACGTAGAATAGACCGTAGATTCGCATTGTACTCTTAGAATTGATCTATAATAAGTATTATAGGAGCTATCGCAATTGTCATATATTTCCTCTAAAAAAAATGCATGAATTATAGTTCATGGATTTTGCGATTTCTACAAAAAATGGATTTCTCATTTAAAAAGCATAAATAACGTAGAATAGACCGTAGATTTGCATTGTGCTCTTAGAATTGATCTATAATAAGTATTATAGGAGCTATCGCAATTGTCATATATTTCCTCTAAAAAAAATGCATGAATTATAGTTCATGGATTTTGCGATTTCTACAAAAAATGGATTTCTCATTTAAAAAGCATAAATAACGTAGAATAGACCGTAGATTCGCATTGTGCTCTTAGAATTGATCTATAATAAGTATTATAGGAGCTATCGCAATTGTCATATATTTCCTCTAAAAAAAATGCATGAATTATAGTTCATGGATTTTGCGATTTCTACAAAAAATGGATTTCTCATTTAAAAAGCATAAATAACGTAGAATAGACCGTAGATTCGCATTGCGCTCTTAGGATTGATCTATAATAAGTATTATAGGAGCTATCGCAATTGTCATATATTTCCTCTAAAAAAAATGCATGAATTATAGTTCATGGATTTTGCGATTTCTACAAAAAATGGATATCTCATTTAAAAAGCACAAATAACGTAGAATAGACCGTAGATTCGCATTGTGCTCTTAGAATTGATCTATAATAAGTATTATAGGAGCTATCGCAATTGTCATATATTTCCTCTAAAAAAAATGCATGAATTATAGTTCATGGATTTTGCGATTTGTACAAAAAATGGATTTCTCATTTAAAAAGCATAAATAACGTAGAATAGACCGTAGATTTGCATTGTGCTCTTAGAATTGATCTATAATAAGTATTATAGGAGCTATCGCAATTGTCATATATTTCCTCTAAAAAAAATGCATGAATTATAGTTCATGGATTTTGCGATTTCTACAAAAAATGGATTTCTCATTTAAAAAGCATAAATAACGTAGAATAGACCGTAGATTCGCATTGTGCTCTTAGAATTGATCTATAATAAGTATCATAGGAGCTATCGCAATTGTCATATATTTCCTCTAAAAAAAATGCATGAATTATAGTTCATGGATTTTGCGATTTCTACAAAAAATGGATTTCTCATTTAAAAAGCATAAATAACGTAGAATAGACCGTAGTTTCGCATTTTGCTCTTAGAATTGATCTATAATAAGTATTATAGGAGCTATCGCAATTGTCATATATTTCCTCTAAAAAAAATGCATGAATTATAGTTCATGGATTTTGCGATTTCTACAAAAAATGGATTTCTCATTTAAAAAGCATAAATAACGTAGAATAGACCGTAGATTCGCATTGCGCTCTTAGGATTGATCTATAATAAGTATTATAGGAGCTATCGCAATTGTCATATATTTCCTCTAAAAAAAATGCATGAATTATAGTTCATGGATTTTGCAATTTCTACAAAAAATGGATTTCTCATTTAAAAAGCATAAATAACGTAGAATAGACCGTAGATTCGCATTGCGCTCTTAGGATTGATCTATAATAAGTATTATAGGAGCTATCGCAATTGTCATATATTTCCTCTAAAAAAAATGCATGAATTATAGTTCATGGATTTTGCGATTTCTACAAAAAATGGATATCTCATTTAAAAAGCATAAATAACGTAGAATAGACCGTAGATTCGCATTGTGCTCTTAGAATTGATCTATAATAAGTATTATAGGAGCTATCGCAATTGTCATATATTTCCTCTAAAAGAAATGCATGAATTATAGTTCATGGATTTTGCGATCTCTACAAAAAATGGATTTCTCATTTAAAAAGCATAAATAACGTAGAATAGACCGTAGATTCGCATTGTGCTCTTAGAATTGATCTATAATAAGTATTATAGGAGCTATCGCAATTGTCGTATATTTCCTCTAAAAAAAATGCATGAATTATAGTTCATGGATTTTGCGATTTCTACAAAAAATGGATTTCTCATTTAAAAAGCATAAATAACGTAGAATAGACCGTAGATTCGCATTGTGCTCTTAGAATTGATCTATAATAAGTATTATAGGAGCTATCGCAATTGTCATATATTTCCTCTAAAAAAATGCATGAATTATAGTTCATGGATTTTGCGATTTCTACAAAAAATGGATTTCTCATTTAAAAAGCATAAATAACGTAGAATAGACCGTAGATTCGCATTGTGCTCTTAGAATTGATCTATAATAAGTATTATAGGAGCTATCGCAATTGTCATATATTTCCTCTAAAAAAAATGCATGAATTATAGTTCATGGATTTTGCGATTTGTACAAAAAATGGATTTCTCATTTAAAAAGCATAAATAACGTAGAATAGACCGTAGATTTGCATTGTGCTCTTAGAATTGATCTATAATAAGTATTATAGGAGCTATCGCAATTGTCATATATTTCCTCTAAAAAAAATGCATGAATTATAGTTCATGGATTTTGCGATTTCTACAAAAAATGGATTTCTCATTTAAAAAGCATAAATAACGTAGAATAGACCGTAGATTCGCATTGTGCTCTTAGAATTGATCTATAATAAGTATCATAGGAGCTATCGCAATTGTCATATATTTCCTCTAAAAAAAATGCATGAATTATAGTTCATGGATTTTGCGATTTCTACAAAAAATGGATTTCTCATTTAAAAAGCATAAATAACGTAGAATAGACCGTAGTTTCGCATTTTGCTCTTAGAATTGATCTATAATAAGTATTATAGGAGCTATCGCAATTGTCATATATTTCCTCTAAAAAAAATGCATGAATTATAGTTCATGGATTTTGCGATTTCTACAAAAAATGGATTTCTCATTTAAAAAGCATAAATAACGTAGAATAGACCGTAGATTCGCATTGTGCTCTTAGAATTGATCTATAATAAGTATTATAGGAGCTATCGCAATTGTCATATATTTCCTCTAAAAAAAATGCATGAATTATAGTTCATGGATTTTGCGATTTCTAAAAAAAATGGATTTCTCATTTAAAAAGCATAAATAACGTAGAATAGACCGTAGATTCGCATTGCGCTCTTAGGATTGATCTATAATAAGTATTATAGGAGCTATCGCAATTGTCATATATTTCCTCTAAAAAAAATGCATGAATTATAGTTCATGGATTTTGCGATTTCTACAAAAAATGGATATCTCATTTAAAAAGCATAAATAACGTAGAATAGACCGTAGATTCGCATTGTGCTCTTAGAATTGATTTATAATAAGTATTATAGGAGCTATCGCAATTGTCATATATTTCCTCTAAAAAAAATGCATGAATTATAGTTCATGGATTTTGCGATTTCTACAAAAAATGGATTTCTCATTTAAAAAGCATAAATAACGTAGAATAGACCGTAGATTCGCATTGTGCTCTTAGAATTGATCTATAATAAGTATTATAGGAGCTATCGCAATTGTCATATATTTCCTCTAAAAAAAATGCATGAATTATAGTTCATGGATATTGCGATTTCTACAAAAAATGGATTTCTCATTTAAAAAGCATAAATAACGTAGAATAGACCGTAGATTCGCATTGTGCTCTTAGAATTGATCTATAATAAGTATTATAGGAGCTATCGCAATTGTCATATATTTCCTCTAAAAATAATGCATGAATTATAGTTCGTGTATTTTGCGATTTCTGCAAAAAATGGATTTCTCATTTAAAAAGCATAAATAACGTAGAATAGACCGTAGATTCGCATTGTGCTCTTAGAATTGATCTATAATAAGTATTATAGGAGCTATCGCAATTGTCATATATTTCCTCTAAAAAAAATGCATGAATTATAGTTCAGGGATTTTGCGATTTCTACAAAAAATGGATTTCTCCTTTATAAAGCATAAATAACGTAGAATAGACCGTAGATTCGCATTGTGCTCTTAGAATTGATCTATAATAAGTATTATAGGAGCTATCGCAATTGCCATATATTTCCTCTAAAAAAAATGCATGAATTATAGTTCATGGATTTTGCGATTTCTACAAAAAATGGATTTCTCATTTAAAAAGCATAAATAACGTAGAATCGACCGTAGATTCGCATTGTGCTCTTAGAATTGACCTATAATAAGTATTATAGGAGCTATCGCAATTGTCATATATTTCCTCTAAAAAAAATGCATGAATTATAGTTCATGGATTTTGCGATTTCTACAAAAAATGGATTTCTCATTTAAAAAGCATAAATAACGTAGAATAGACCGTAGATTCGCATTGTGCTCTTAGAATTGATCTATAATAAGTATTATAGGAGCTATCGCAATTGTCATATATTTCCTCTAAAAAAAATGCATGAATTATAGTTCATGGATTTTGCGATTTATACAAAAAATGGATTTCTCATTTAAAAAGCATAAATAACGTAGAATAGACCGTAGATTCGCATTGTGCTCTTAGAATTGATCTATAATAAGTATTATAGGAGCTATCGCAATTGTCATATATTTCCTCTAAAAAAAATGCATGAATTATAGTTCATGGATTTTGCGATTTATACAAAAAATGGATTTCTCATTTAAAAAGCGTAAATAACGTAGAATAGACCGTAGATTCGCATTGTGCTCTTAGAATTGATCTATAATAAGTATTATAGGAGCTATCGCAATTGTCATATATTTCCTCTAAAAAAAATGCATGAATTATAGTTCATGGATTTTGCGATTTGTACAAAAAATGGATTTCTCATTTAAAAAGCATAAATAACGTAGAATAGACCGTAGATTTGCATTGTGCTCTTAGAATTGATCTATAATAAGTATTATAGGAGCTATCGCAATTGTCATATATTTCCTCTAAAAAAAATGCATGAATTATAGTTCATGGATTTTGCGATTTCTACAAAAAATGGATTTCTCATTTAAAAAGCATAAATAACGTAGAATAGACCGTAGATTCGCATTGTGCTCTTAGAATTGATCTATAATAAGTATTATAGGAGCTATCGCAATTGTCATATATTTCCTCTAAAAAAAATGCATGAATTATAGTTCATGGATTTTGCGATTTCTACAAAAAATGGATTTCTCATTTAAAAAGCATAAATAACGTAGAATAGACCGTAGATTTGCATTGTGCTCTTAGAATTGATCTATAATAAGTATTATAGGAGCTATCGCAATTGTCATATATTTCCTCTAAAAAAAATGCATGAATTATAGTTCATGGATTTTGCGATTTCTACAAAAAATGGATTTCTCATTTAAAAAGCATAAATCACGTAGAATAGACCGTAGATTCGCATTGTGCTCTTAGAATTGATCTATAATAAGTATCATAGGAGCTATCGCAATTGTCATATATTTCCTCTAAAAAAAATGCATGAATTATAGTTCATGGATTTTGCGATTTGTACAAAAAATGGATTTCTCATTTAAAAAGCATAAATAACGTAGAATAGACCGTAGTTTCGCATTTTGCTCTTAGAATTGATCTATAATAAGTATTATAGGAGCTATCGCAATTGTCATATATTTCCTCTAAAAAAAATGCATGAATTATAGTTCATGGATTTTGCGATTTCTACAAAAAATGGATTTCTCATTTAAAAAGCATAAATAACGTAGAATAGACCGTAGATTCGCATTGTGCTCTTAGAATTGATCTATAATAAGTATTATAGGAGCTATCGCAATTGTCATATATTTCCTCTAAAAAAAATGCATGAATTATAGTTCATGGATTTTGCGATTTCTACAAAAAATGGATTTCTCATTTAAAAAGCATAAATAACGTAGAATAGACCGTAGATTCGCATTGCGCTCTTAGGATTGATCTATAATAAGTATTATAGGAGCTATCGCAATTGTCATATATTTCCTCTAAAAAAAATGCATGAATTATAGTTCATGGATTTTGCGATTTCTACAAAAAATGGATATCTCATTTAAAAAGCATAAATAACGTAGAATAGACCGTAGATTCGCATTGTGCTCTTAGAATTGATCTATAATAAGTATTATAGGAGCTATCGCAATTGTCATATATTTCCTCTAAAAAAAATGCATGAATTATAGTTCATGGATTTTGCGATTTCTACAAAAAATGGATTTCTCATTAAAAAGCATAAATAACGTAGAATAGACCGTAGATTCGTATTGTGCTCTTAGAATTGATCTATAATAAGTATTATAGGAGCTATCGCAATTGTCATATATTTGCTCTAAAAAAAATGCATGAATTATAGTTCATGGATTTTGCGATTTCTACAAAAAATGGCTTTCTCATTTAAAAAGCATAAATAACGTAGAATAGACCGTAGATTCGCACTGTGCTCTTAGAATTGATCTATAATAAGTATTATAGGAGCTATCGCAATTGTCATATATTTCCTCTAAAAAAAATGCATGAATTATAGTTCATGGATTTTGCGATTTCTACAAAAAATGGATTTCTCATTTAAAAAGCATAAATAACGTAGAATAGACCGTAGATTCGCATTGTGCTCTTAGAATTGATCTATAATAAGTATTATAGGAGCTATCGCAATTGTCATATATTTCCTCTAAAAAAAATGCATGAATTATAGTTCATGGATTTTGCGATTTCTACAAAAAATGGATTTCTCATTTAAAAAGCATAAATAACGTGGAATAGACCGTAGATTCGCATTGCGCTCTTAGAATTGATCTATAATAAGTAGTATAGGAGCTATCGCAATTGTCATATATTTCCTCTAAAAAAAATGCATGAATTATAGTTCATGGATTTTGCGATTTCTACAAAAAATGGATTTCTCATTTAAAAAGCATAAATAACGTAGAATAGACCGTAGATTCGCATTGTGCTCTTAGAATTGATCTATAATAAGTATTATAGGAGCTATCGCAATTGTCATATATTTCCTCTAAAAAAAATGCATGAATTATAGTTCATGGATTTTGCGATTCCTACAAAAAATGGATTTCTCATTTAAAAAGCATAAATAACGTAGAATAGACCGTAGATTCGCATTGTGCTCTTAGAATTGATCTATAATAAGTATTATAGGAGCTATCGCAATTGTCATATATTTCCTCTAAAAAAAATGCATGAATTATAGTTCATGGATTTTGCGATTTCTACAAAAAATGGATTTCTCATTTAAAAAGCATAAATAACGTAGAATAGACCGTAGATTCGCATTGTGCTCTTAGAATTGATTTATAATAAGTATTATAGGAGCTATCGCAATTGTCATATATTTCCTCTAAAAAAAATGCATGATTAATAGTTCATGGATTTTGCGATTTCTACAAAAAATGGATTTCTCATTTAAAAAGCATAAATAACGTAGAATAGACCGTAGATTCGCATTGTGCTCTTAGAATTGATCTATAATAAGTATTATAGGAGCTATCGCAATTGTCATATATTTCCTCTAAAAAAAATGCATGAATTATAGTTCATGGATTTTGCGATTTCTACAAAAAATGGATTTCTCATTTAAAAAGCATAAATAACGTAGAATAGACCGTAGATTCGCATTGTGCTCTTAGAATTGATCTATAATAAGTATTATAGGAGCTATCGCAATTGTCATATATTTCCTCTAAAAAAAATGCATGAATTATAGTTCATGGATTTTGCGATTTATACAAAAAATGGATTTCTCATTTAAAAAGCATAAATAACGTAGAATAGACCGTAGATTCGCATTGTGCTCTTAGAATTGATCTATAATAAGTATTATAGGAGCTATCGCAATTGTCATATATTTCCTCTAAAAAAAATGCATGAATTATAGTTCATGGATTTTGCGATTTGTACAAAAAATGGATTTCTCATTTAAAAAGCATAAATAACGTAGAATAGACCGTAGATTTGCATTGTGCTCTTAGAATTGATCTATAATAAGTATTATAGGAGCTATCGCAATTGTCATATATTTCCTCTAAAAGAAATGCATGAATTATAGTTCATGGATTTTGCGATTTCTACAAAAAATGGATTTCTCATTTAAAAAGCATAAATAACGTAGAATAGACCGTAGATTCGCATTGTGCTCTTAGAATTGATCTATAATAAGTATCATAGGAGCTATCGCAATTGTCATATATTTCCTCTAAAAAAAATGCATGAATTATAGTTCATGGATTTTGCGATTTCTACAAAAAATGGATTTCTCATTTAAAAAGCATAAATAACGTAGAATAGACCGTAGTTTCGCATTTTGCTCTTAGAATTGATCTATAATAAGTATTATAGGAGCTATCGCAATTGTCATATATTTCCTCTAAAAAAAATGCATGAATTATAGTTCATGGATTTTGCGATTTCTACAAAAAATGGATTTCTCATTTAAAAAGCATAAATAACGTAGAATAGACCGTAGATTCGCATTGTGCTCTTAGAATTGATCTATAATAAGTATTATAGGAGCTATCGCAATTGTCATATATTTCCTCTAAAAATAATGCATGAATTATAGTTCATGGATTTTGCGATTTCTGCAAAAAATGGATTTCTCATTTAAAAAGCATAAATAACGTAGAATAGACCGTAGATTCGCATTGTGCTCTTAGAATTGATCTATAACAAGTATTATAGGAGCTATCGCAATTGTCATATATTTCCTCTAAAAAAAATGCATGAATTATAGTTCATGGATTTTGCGATTTCTACAAAAAATGGATTTCTCATTTAAAAAACATAAATAACGTAGAATAGACCGTAGATTCGCATTGTGCTCTTAGAATTGATCTATAATAAGTATTATAGGAGCTATCGCAATTGTCATATATTTCCTCTAAAAAAAATGCATGAATTATAGTTCATGGATTTTGCGATTTGTACAAAAAATGGATTTCTCATTTAAAAAGCATAAATAACGTAGAATAGACCGTAGATTTGCATTGTGCTCTTAGAATTGATCTATAATAAGTATTATAGGAGCTATCGCAATTGTCATATATTTCCTCTAAAAAAAATGCATGAATTATAGTTCATGGATTTTGCGATTTCTACAAAAAATGGATTTCTCATTTAAAAAGCATAAATAACGTAGAATAGACCGTAGATTCGCATTGTGCTCTTAGAATTGATCTATAATAAGTATCATAGGAGCTATCGCAATTGTCATA
The DNA here is from genome assembly GCA_036971475.1 of Prosapia bicincta. Taxonomy (NCBI): domain Eukaryota; kingdom Metazoa; phylum Arthropoda; class Insecta; order Hemiptera; family Cercopidae; genus Prosapia; species Prosapia bicincta. Next base: position 4,491,137 of record JBAIZL010000369.1, read on the forward strand.
TATTTCCTCTAAAAAGAATGCATGAATTATAGTTCATGGATTTTGCGATTTCTACAAAAAATGGATTTCTCATTTAAAAAGCATAAATAACGTAGAATAGACCGTAGATTCGCATTGTGCTCTTAGAATTGATCTATAATAAGTATCATAGGAGCTATCGCAATTGTCATATATTTCCTCTAAAAAAAATGCATGAATTATAGTTCATGGATTGTGCGATTTCTACAAAAAATGGATTTCTCATTTAAAAAGCATAAATAACGTAGAATAGACCGTAGATTCGCATTGTGCTCTTAGAATTGATCTATAATAAGTATTATAGGAGCTATCGCAATTGTCATATATTTCCTCTAAAAAAAATGCATGAATTATAGTTCATGGATTTTGCGATTCCTACAAAAAATGGATTTCTCATTTAAAAAGCATAAATAACGTAGAATAGACCGTAGATTCGCATTGTGCTCTTAGAATTGATCTATAATAAGTATTATAGGAGCTATCGCAATTGTCATATATTTCCTCTAAAAAAAATGCATGAATTATAGTTCATGGATTTTGCGATTTCTACAAAAAATGGATTTCTCATTTAAAAAGCATAAATAACGTAGAATAGACCGTAGATTCGCATTGTGCTCTTAGAATTGATTTATAATAAGTATTATAGGAGCTATCGCAATTGTCATATATTTCCTCTAAAAAAAATGCATGAATTATAGTTCATGGATTTTGCGATTTCTACAAAAAATGGATTTCTCATTTAAAAAGCATAAATAACGTAGAATAGACCGTAGATTCGCATTGTGCTCTTAGAATTGATCTATAATAAGTATTATAGGAGCTATCGCAATTGTCATATATTTCCTCTAAAAAAAATGCATGAATTATAGTTCATGGATTTTGCGATTTCTACAAAAAATGGATTTCTCATTTAAAAAGCATAAATAACGTAGAATAGACCGTAGATTCGCATTGTGCTCTTAGAATTGATCTATAATAAGTATTATAGGAGCTATCGCAATTGTCATATATTTCCTCTAAAAAAAATGCATGAATTATAGTTCATGGATTTTGCGATTTCTACAAAAAATGGATTTCTCATTTAAAAAGGATAAATAACGTAGAATAGACCGTAGATTCGCATTGTGCTCTTAGAATTGATCTATAATAAGTATTATAGGAGCTATCGCAATTGTCATATATTTCCTCTAAAAAAAATGCATGAATTATAGTTCATGGATTTTGCGATTTCTACAAAAAATGGATTTCTCATTTAAAAAGCATAAATAACGTAGAATAGACCGTAGATTCGCATTGTGCTCTTAGAATTGATCTATAATAAGTATTATAGGAGCTATCGCAATTGTCATATATTTCCTCTAAAAAAAATGCATGAATTATAGTTCATGGATTTTGCGATTTGTACAAAAAATGGATTTCTCATTTAAAAAGCATAAATAACGTAGAATAGACCGTAGATTTGCATTGTGCTCTTAGAATTGATCTATAATAAGTATTATAGGAGCTATCGCAATTGTCATATATTTCCTCTAAAAAAAATGCATGAATTATAGTTCATGGATTTTGCGATTTCTAGAAAAAATGGATTTCTCATTTAAAAAGCATAAATAACGTAGAATAGACCGTAGATTCGCATTGTGCTCTTAGAATTGATCTATAATAAGTATCATAGGAGCTATCGCAATTGTCATATATTTCCTCTAAAAAAAATGCATGAATTATAGTTCATGGATTTTGCGATTTCTACAAAAAATGGATTTCTCATTTAAAAAGCATAAATAACGTAGAATAGACCGTAGATTCGCATTGTGCTCTTAGAATTGATCTATAATAAGTATCATAGGAGCTATCGCAATTGTCATATATTTCCTCTAAAAAAAATGCATGAATTATAGTTCATGGATTTTGCGATTTCTACAAAAAATGGATTTCTCATTTAAAAAGCATAAATAACGTAGAATAGACCGTAGATTCGCATTGTGCTCTTAGAATTGATCTATAATAAGTATTATAGGAGCTATCGCAATTGTCATATATTTCCTCTAAAAAAAATGCATGAATTATAGTTCATGGATTTTGCGATTCCTACAAAAAATGGATTTTTTATTTAAAAAGCATAAATAACGTAGAATAGACCGTAGATTCGCATTGTGCTCTTAGAATTGATCTATAATAAGTATTATAGGAGCTATCGCAATTGTCATATATTTCCTCTAAAAAAAATGCATGAATTATAGTTCATGGATTTTGCGATTTCTACAAAAAATGGATTTCTCATTTAAAAAGCATAAATAACGTAGAATAGACCGTAGATTCGCATTGTGCTCTTAGAATTGATCTATAATAAGTATTATAGGAGCTATCGCAATTGTCATATATTTCCTCTAAAAAAAATGCATGAATTATAGTTCATGGATTTTGCGATTTCTACAAAAAATGGATATCTCATTTAAAAAGCATAAATAACGTAGAATAGACCGTAGATTCGCATTGTGCTCTTAGAATTGATCTATAATAAGTATTATAGGAGCTATCGCAATTGTCATATATTTCCTCTAAAAAAAATGCATGAATTATAGTTCATGGATTTTGCGATTTCTACAAAAAATGGATTTCTCATTTAAAAAGCATAAATAACGTAGAATAGACCGTAGATTCGTATTGTGCTCTTAGAATTGATCTATAATAAGTATTATAGGAGCTATCGCAATTGTCATATATTTCCTCTAAAAAAAATGCATGAATTATAGTTCATGGATTTTGCGATTTCTACAAAAAATGGCTTTCTCATTTAAAAAGCATAAATAACGTAGAATAGACCGTAGATTCGCACTGTGCTCTTAGAATTGATCTATAATAAGTATTATAGGAGCTATCGCAATTGTCATATATTTCCTCTAAAAAAAATGCATGAATTATAGTTCATGGATTTTGCGATTTCTACAAAAAATGGATTTCTCATTTAAAAAGCATAAATAACGTAGAATAGACCGTAGATTCGCATTGTGCTCTTAGAATTGATCTATAATAAGTATTATAGGAGCTATCGCAATTGTCATATATTTCCTCTAAAAAAAATGCATGAATTATAGTTCATGGATTTTGCGATTTCTACAAAAAATGGATTTCTCATTTAAAAAGCATAAATAACGTGGAATAGACCGTAGATTCGCATTGCGCTCTTAGAATTGATCTATAATAAGTATTATAGGAGCTATCGCAATTGTCATATATTTCCTCTAAAAAAAATGCATGAATTATAGTTCATGGATTTTGCGATTTCTACAAAAAATGGATTTCTCATTTAAAAAGCATAAATAACGTAGAATAGACCGTAGATTCGCATTGTGCTCTTAGAATTGATCTATAATAAGTATTATAGGAGCTATCGCAATTGTCATATATTTCCTCTAAAAAAAATGCATGAATTATAGTTCATGGATTTTGCGATTCCTACAAAAAATGGATTTCTCATTTAAAAAGCATAAATAACGTAGAATAGACCGTAGATTCGCATTGTGCTCTTAGAATTGATCTATAATAAGTATTATAGGAGCTATCGCAATTGTCATATATTTCCTCTAAAAAAAATGCATGAATTATAGTTCATGGATTTTGCGATTTCTACAAAAAATGGATTTCTCATTTAAAAAGCATAAATAACGTAGAATAGACCGTAGATTCGCATTGTGCTCTTAGAATTGATTTATAATAAGTATTATAGGAGCTATCGCAATTGTCATATATTTCCTCTAAAAAAAATGCATGAATTATAGTTCATGGATTTTGCGATTTCTACAAAAAATGGATTTCTCATTTAAAAAGCATAAATAACGTAGAATAGACCGTAGATTCGCATTGTGCTCTTAGAATTGATCTATAATAAGTATTATAGGAGCTATCGCAATTGTCATATATTTCCTCTAAAAAAAATGCATGAATTATAGTTCATGGATTTTGCGATTTCTACAAAAAATGGATTTCTCATTTAAAAAGCATAAATAACGTAGAATAGACCGTAGATTCGCATTGTGCTCTTAGAATTGATCTATAATAAGTATTATAGGAGCTATCGCAATTGTCATATATTTCCTCTAAAAAAAATGCATGAATTATAGTTCATGGATTTTGCGATTTATACAAAAAATGGATTTCTCATTTAAAAAGCATAAATAACGTAGAATAGACCGTAGATTCGCATTGTGCTCTTAGAATTGATCTATAATAAGTATTATAGGAGCTATCGCAATTGTCATATATTTCCTCTAAAAAAAATGCATGAATTATAGTTCATGGATTTTGCGATTTGTACAAAAAATGGATTTCTCATTTAAAAAGCATAAATAACGTAGAATAGACCGTAGATTTGCATTGTGCTCTTAGAATTGATCTATAATAAGTATTATAGGAGCTATCGCAATTGTCATATATTTCCTCTAAAAAAAATGCATGAATTATAGTTCATGGATTTTGCGATTTCTACAAAAAATGGATTTCTCATTTAAAAAGCATAAATAACGTAGAATAGACCGTAGATTCGCATTGTGCTCTTAGAATTGATCTATAATAAGTATCATAGGAGCTATCGCAATTGTCATATATTTCCTCTAAAAAAAATGCATGAATTATAGTTCATGGATTTTGCGATTTCTACAAAAAATGGATTTCTCATTTAAAAAGCATAAATAACGTAGAATAGACCGTAGTTTCGCATTTTGCTCTTAGAATTGATCTATAATAAGTATTATAGGAGCTATCGCAATTGTCATATATTTCCTCTAAAAAAAATGCATGAATTATAGTTCATGGATTTTGCGATTTCTACAAAAAATGGATTTCTCATTTAAAAAGCATAAATAACGTAGAATAGACCGTAGATTCGCATTGTGCTCTTAGAATTGATCTATAATAAGTATTATAGGAGCTATCGCAATTGTCATATATTTCCTCTAAAAATAATGCATGAATTATAGTTCATGGATTTTGCGATTTCTGCAAAAAATGGATTTCTCATTTAAAAAGCATAAATAACGTAGAATAGACCGTAGATTCGCATTGTGCTCTTAGAATTGATCTATAATAAGTATTATAGGAGCTATCGCAATTGTCATATATTTCCTCTAAAAAAAATGCATGAATTATAGTTCATGGATTTTGCGATTTCTACAAAAAATGGATTTCTCATTTAAAAAGGATAAATAACGTAGAATAGACCGTAGATTCGCATTGTGCTCTTAGAATTGATCTATAATAAGTATTATAGGAGCTATCGCAATTGTCATATATTTCCTCTAAAAAAAATGCATGAATTATAGTTCATGGATTTTGCGATTTCTACAAAAAATGGATTTCTCATTTAAAAAGCATAAATAACGTAGAATAGACCGTAGATTCGCATTGTGCTCTTAGAATTGATCTATAATAAGTATTATAGGAGCTATCGCAATTGTCATATATTTCCTCTAAAAAAAATGCATGAATTATAGTTCATGGATTTTGCGATTTATACAAAAAATGGATTTCTCATTTAAAAAGCATAAATAACGTAGAATAGACCGTAGATTCGCATTGTGCTCTTAGAATTGATCTATAATAAGTATTATAGGAGCTATCGCAATTGTCATATATTTCCTCTAAAAAAAATGCATGAATTATAGTTCATGGATTTTGCGATTTCTACAAAAAATGGATTTCTCATTTAAAAAGCATAAATAACGTAGAATAGACCGTAGATTCGCATTGTGCTCTTAGAATTGATCTATAATAAGTATTATAGGAGCTATCGCAATTGTCATATATTTCCTCTAAAAAAAATGCATGAATTATAGTTCATGGATTTTGCGATTTGTACAAAAAATGGATTTCTCATTTAAAAAGCATAAATAACGTAGAATAGACCGTAGATTTGCATTGTGCTCTTAGAATTGATCTATAATAAGTATTATAGGAGCTATCGCAATTGTCATATATTTCCTCTAAAAAAAATGCATGAATTATAGTTCATGGATTTTGCGATTTCTACAAAAAATGGATTTCTCATTTAAAAAGCATAAATAACGTAGAATAGACCGTAGATTCGCATTGTGCTCTTAGAATTGATCTATAATAAGTATCATAGGAGCTATCGCAATTGTCATATATTTCCTCTAAAAAAAATGCATGAATTATAGTTCATGGATTTTGCGATTTCTACAAAAAATGGATTTCTCATTTAAAAAGCATAAATAACGTAGAATAGACCGTAGATTCGCATTGTGCTCTTAGAATTGATCTATAATAAGTATCATAGGAGCTATCGCAATTGTCATATATTTCCTCTAAAAAAAATGCATGAATTATAGTTCATGGATTTTGCGATTTCTACAAAAAATGGATTTCTCATTTAAAAAGCATAAATAACGTAGAATAGACCGTAGATTCGCATTGTGCTCTTAGAATTGATCTATAATAAGTATTATAGGAGCTATCGCAATTGTCATATATTTCCTCTAAAAAAAATGCATGAATTATAGTTCATGGATTTTGCGATTCCTACAAAAAATGGATTTCTCATTTAAAAAGCATAAATAACGTAGAATAGACCGTAGATTCGCATTGTGCTCTTAGAATTGATCTATAATAAGTATTATAGGAGCTATCGCAATTGTCATATATTTCCTCTAAAAAAAATGCATGAATTATAGTTCATGGATTTTGCGATTTCTACAAAAAATGGATTTCTCATTTAAAAAGCATAAATAACGTAGAATAGACCGTAGATTCGCATTGTGCTCTTAGAATTGATTTATAATAAGTATTATAGGAGCTATCGCAATTGTCATATATTTCCTCTAAAAAAAATGCATGAATTATAGTTCATGGAATTTGCGATTTCTACAAAAAATGGATTTCTCATTTAAAAAGCATAAATAACGTAGAATAGACCGTAGATTCGCATTGTGCTCTTAGAATTGATCTATAATAAGTATTATAGGAGCTATCGCAATTGTCATATATTTCCTCTAAAAAAAATGCATGAATTATAGTTCATGGATTTTGCGATTTCTACAAAAAATGGATTTCTCATTTAAAAAGCATAAATAACGTAGAATAGACCGTAGATTCGCATTGTGCTCTTAGAATTGATCTATAATAAGTATTATAGGAGCTATCGCAATTGTCATATATTTCCTCTAAAAAAAATGCATGAATTATAGTTCATGGATTTTGCGATTTCTACAAAAAATGGATTTCTCATTTAAAAAGGATAAATAACGTAGAATAGACCGTAGATTCGCATTGTGCTCTTAGAATTGATCTATAATAAGTATTATAGGAGCTATCGCAATTGTCATATATTTCCTCTAAAAAAAATGCATGAATTATAGTTCATGGATTTTGCGATTTCTACAAAAAATGGATTTCTCATTTAAAAAGCATAAATAACGTAGAATAGACCGTAGATTCGCATTGTGCTCTTAGAATTGATCTATAATAAGTATTATAGGAGCTATCGCAATTGTCATATATTTCCTCTAAAAATAATGCATGAATTATAGTTCATGGATTTTGCGATTTCTGCAAAAAATGGATTTCTCATTTAAAAAGCATAAATAACGTAGAATAGACCGTAGATTCGCATTGTGCTCTTAGAATTGATCTATAATAAGTATTATAGGAGCTATCGCAATTGTCATATATTTCCTCTAAAAAAAATGCATGAATTATAGTTCATGGATTTTGCGATTTCTACAAAAAATGGATTTCTCATTTAAAAAGCATAAATAACGTAGAATAGACCGTAGATTCGCATTGTGCTCTTAGAATTGATCTATAATAAGTATTATAGGAGCTATCGCAATTGTCATATATTTCCTCTAAAAAAAATGCATGAATTATAGTTCATGGATTTTGCGATTTCTACAAAAAATGGATTTCTCATTTAAAAAGCATAAATAACGTAGAATAGACCGTAGATTCGCATTGTGCTCTTAGAATTGATCTATAATAAGTATTATAGGAGCTATCGCAATTTTCATATATTTCCTCTAAAAAAAATGCATGAATTATAGTTCATGGATTTTGCGATTTATACAAAAAATGGATTTCTCATTTAAAAAGCATAAATAACGTAGAATAGACCGTAGATTCGCATTGTGCTCTTAGAATTGATCTATAATAAGTATTATAGGAGCTATCGCAATTGTCATATATTTCCTCTAAAAAAAATGCATGAATTATAGTTCATGGATTTTGCGATTTCTACAAAAAATGGATTTCTCATTTAAAAAGCATAAATAACGTAGAATAGACCGTAGATTCGCATTGTGCTCTTAGAATTGATCTATATTAAGTATTATAGGAGCTATCGCAATTGTCATATATTTCCTCTAAAAAAAATGCATGAATTATAGTTCATGGATTTTGCGATTTGTACAAAAAATGGATTTCTCATTTAAAAAGCATAAATAACGTAGAATAGACCGTAGATTTGCATTGTGCTCTTAGAATTGATCTATAATAAGTATTATAGGAGCTATCGCAATTGTCATATATTTCCTCTAAAAAAAATGCATGAATTATAGTTCATGGATTTTGCGATTTCTACAAAAAATGGATTTCTCATTTAAAAAGCATAAATAACGTAGAATAGACCGTAGATTCGCATTGTGCTCTTAGAATTGATCTATAATAAGTATCATAGGAGCTATCGCAATTGTCATATATTTCCTCTAAAAAAAATGCATGAATTATAGTTCATGGATTTTGCGATTTCTACAAAAAATGGATTTCTCATTTAAAAAGCATAAATAACGTAGAATAGACCGTAGTTTCGCATTTTGCTCTTAGAATTGATCTATAATAAGTATTATAGGAGCTATCGCAATTGTCATATATTTCCTCTAAAAAAAATGCATGAATTATAGTTCATGGATTTTGCGATTTCTACAAAAAATGGATTTCTCATTTAAAAAGCATAAATAACGTAGAATAGACCGTAGATTCGCATTGTGCTCTTAGAATTGATCTATAATAAGTATTATAGGAGCTATCGCAATTGTCATATATTTCCTCTAAAAATAATGCATGAATTATAGTTCATGGATTTTGCGATTTCTGCAAAAAATGGATTTCTCATTTAAAAAGCATAAATAACGTAGAATAGACCGTAGATTCGCATTGTGCTCTTAGAATTGATCTATAATAAGTATTATAGGAGCTATCGCAATTGTCATATATTTCCTCTAAAAAAAATGCATGAATTATAGTTCATGGATTTTGCGATTTCTACAAAAAATGGATTTCTCATTTAAAAAGGATAAATAACGTAGAATAGACCGTAGATTCGCATTGTGCTCTTAGAATTGATCTATAATAAGTATTATAGGAGCTATCGCAATTGTCATATATTTCCTCTAAAAAAAATGCATGAATTATAGTTCATGGATTTTGCGATTTCTACAAAAAATGGATTTCTCATTTAAAAAGCATAAATAACGTAGAATAGACCGTAGATTCGCATTGTGCTCTTAGAATTGATCTATAATAAGTATTATAGGAGCTATCGCAATTGTCATATATTTCCTCTAAAAAAAATGCATGAATTATAGTTCATGGATTTTGCGATTTATACAAAAAATGGATTTCTCATTTAAAAAGCATAAATAACGTAGAATAGACCGTAGATTCGCATTGTGCTCTTAGAATTGATCTATAATAAGTATTATAGGAGCTATCGCAATTGTCATATATTTCCTCTAAAAAAAATGCATGAATTATAGTTCATGGATTTTGCGATTTCTACAAAAAATGGATTTCTCATTTAAAAAGCATAAATAACGTAGAATAGACCGTAGATTCGCATTGTGCTCTTAGAATTGATCTATAATAAGTAATATAGGAGCTATCGCAATTGTCATATATTTCCTCTAAAAAAAATGCATGAATTATAGTTCATGGATTTTGCGATTTGTACAAAAAATGGATTTCTCATTTAAAAAGCATAAATAACGTAGAATAGACCGTAGATTTGCATTGTGCTCTTAGAATTGATCTATAATAAGTATTATAGGAGCTATCGCAATTGTCATATATTTCCTCTAAAAAAAATGCATGAATTATAGTTCATGGATTTTGCGATTTCTACAAAAAATGGATTTCTCATTTAAAAAGCATAAATAACGTAGAATAGACCGTAGATTCGCATTGTGCTCTTAGAATTGATCTATAATAAGTATCATAGGAGCTATCGCAATTGTCATATATTTCCTCTAAAAAAAATGCATGAATTATAGTTCATGGATTTTGCGATTTCTACAAAAAATGGATTTCTCATTTAAAAAGCATAAATAACGTAGAATAGACCGTAGTTTCGCATTTTGCTCTTAGAATTGATCTATAATAAGTATTATAGGAGCTATCGCAATTGTCATATATTTCCTCTAAAAAAAATGCATGAATTATAGTTCATGGATTTTGCGATTTCTACAAAAAATGGATTTCTCATTTAAAAAGCATAAATAACGTAGAATAGACCGTAGATTCGCATTGCGCTCTTAGGATTGATCTATAATAAGTATTATAGGAGCTATCGCAATTGTCATATATTTCCTCTAAAAAAAATGCATGAATTATAGTTCATGGATTTTGCGATTTCTACAAAAAATGGATATCTCATTTAAAAACATAAATAACGTAGAATAGACCGTAGATTCGCATTGTGCTCTTAGAATTGATCTATAATAAGTATTATAGGAGCTATCGCAATTGTCATATATTTCCTCTAAAAAAAATGCATGAATTATTGTTCATGGATTTTGCGATTTCTACAAAAAATGGATTTCTCATTTAAAAAGCATAAATAACGTAGAATAGACCGTAGATTCGTATTGTGCTCTTAGAATTGATCTATAATAAGTATTATAGGAGCTATCGCAATTGTCATATATTTGCTCTAAAAAAAATGCATGAATTATAGTTCATGGATTTTGCGATTTCTACAAAAAATGGCTTTCTCATTTAAAAAGCATAAATAACGTAGAATAGACCGTAGATTCGCATTGTGCTCTTAGAATTGATCTATAATAAGTATTATAAGAGCTATCGCAATTGTCATATATTTCCTCTAAAAAAAATGCATGAATTATAGTTCATGGATTTTGCAATTTCTACAAAAAATGGATTTCTCATTTAAAAAGCATACATAACGTAGAATAGACCGTAGATTCGCATTGTGCTCTTAGAATTGATCTATAATAAGTATTATAGGAGCTATCGCAATTGTCATATATTTCCTCTAAAAAAAATGCATGAATTATAGTTCATGGATTTTGCGATTTCTACAAAAAATGGATTTCTCATTTAAAAAGCATAAATAACGTAGAATAGACCGTAGATTCGCATTGCGCTCTTAGAATTGATCTATAATAAGTATTATAGGAGCTATCGCAATTGTCATATATTTCCTCTAAAAAAAATGCATGAATTATAGTTCATGGATTTTGCGATTTCTACAAAAAATGGATTTCTCATTTAAAAAGCATAAATAACGTAGAATAGACCGTAGATTCGCATTGTGCTCTTAGAATTGATCTATAATAAGTATTATAGGAGCTATCGCAATTGTCATATATTTCCTCTAAAAAAAATGCATGAATTATAGTTCATGGATTTTGCGATTTCTACAAAAAATGGATTTCTCATTTAAAAAGCATAAATAACGTAGAATAGACCGTAGATTCGCATTGTGCTCTTAGAATTGATCTATAATAAGTATTATAGGAGCTATCGCAATTGTCATATATTTCCTCTAAAAAAAATGCATGAATTATAGTTCATGGATTTTGCGATTTCTACAAAAAATGGATTTCTCATTTAAAAAGCATAAATAACGTAGAATAGACCGTAGATTCGCATTGTGCTCTTAGAATTGATTTATAATAAGTATTATAGGAGCTATCGCAATTGTCATATATTTCCTCTAAAAAAAATGCATGAATTATAGTTCATGGATTTTGCGATTTCTGCAAAAAATGGATTTCTCATTTAAAAAGCATAAATAACGTAGAATAGATCGTAGATTCGCATTGTGCTCTTAGAATTGATCTATAAAAAGTATTATAGGAGCTATCGCAATTGTCATATATTTCCTCTAAAAAAAATGCATGAATTATAGTTCATGGATTTTGCGATTTCTACAAAAAATGGATTTCTCATTTAAAAAGGATAAATAACGTAGAATAGACCGTAGATTCGCATTGTGCTCTTAGAATTGATCTATAATAAGTATTATAGGAGCTATCGCAATTGTCATATATTTCCTCTAAAAAAAATGCATGAATTATAGTTCATGGATTTTGCGATTTCTACAAAAAATGGATTTCTCATTTAAAAAGGATAAATAACGTAGAATAGACCGTAGATTCGCATTGTGCTCTTAGAATTGATCTATAATAAGTATTATAGGAGCTATCGCAATTGTCATATATTTCCTCTAAAAAAAATGCATGAATTATAGTTCATGGATTTTGCGATTTCTACAAAAAATGGATTTCTCCTTTATAAAGCATAAATAACGTAGAATAGACCGTAGATTCGCATTGTGCTCTTAGAATTGATCTATAATAAGTATTATAGGAGCTATCGCAATTGTCATATATTTCCTCTAAAAAAAATGCATGAATTATAGTTCATGGATTTTGCGATTTCTACAAAAAATGGATTTCTCATTTAAAAAGCATAAATAACGTAGAATAGACCGTAGATTCGCATTGTGCTCTTAGAATTGATCTATAATAAGTATAATAGGAGCTATCGCAATTGTCATATATTTCCTCTAAAAAAAATGCATGAATTATAGTTCATGGATTTTGCGATTTCTACAAAAAATGGATTTCTCATTTAAAAAGCATAAATAACGTAGAATAACCCGTAGATTCGCATTGTGCTCTTAGAATTGATCTATAATAAGTATTATAGGAGCTATCGCAATTGTCATATATTTCCTCTAAAAAAAATGCATGAATTATATTTCATGGATTTTGCGATTTATACAAAAAATGGATTTCTCATTTAAAAAGCATAAATAACGTAGAATAGACCGTAGATTCGCATTGTGCTCTTAGAATTGATCTATAATAAGTATTATAGGAGCTATCGCAATTGTCATATATTTCCTCTAAAAAAAAAGCATGAATTATAGCTCATGGATTTTGCGATTTCTACAAAAAATGGATTTCTCATTTAAAAAGGATAAATAACGTAGAATAGACCGTAGATTCGCATTGTGCACTTAGAATTGATCTATAATAAGTATTATAGGAGCTATCGCAATTGTCATATATTTCCTCTAAAAAAAATGCATGAATTATAGTTCATGGATTTTGCGATTTCTACAAAAAATGGATTTCTCATTTAAAAAGCATAAATAACGTAGAATAGACCGTAGATTCGCATTGTGCTCTTAGAATTGATCTATAATAAGTATTATAGGAGCTATCGCAATTGTCATATATTTCCTCTAAAAATAATGCATGAATTATAGTTCATGGATTTTGCGATTTCTACAAAAAATGGATTTCTCATTTAAAAAGCATAAATAACGGAGAATAGACCGTAGATTCGCATTGGCAACTTAGAATTGATCTATAATAAGTATTATAGGAGCTATCGCAATTGTCATAAATTTCCTCTAAAAAAAAAACATGAATTATAGTTCATGGATTTTGCGATTTCTACAAAATATGGATTTCTCATTTAAAAAGGATAAATAACGTAGAATAGACCGTAGATTCGCATTGTGCACTTAGAATTGATCTATAATAAGTATTATAGGAGCTATCGCATTTGTCATATATTTCCTCTAAAAAAAATGCATGAATTATAGTTCATGGATTTTGCGATCTCTACAAAAAATGGATTTCTCATTTAAAAAGCATAAATAACGTAGAATAGACCGTAGATTCGCATTGTGCTCTTAGAATTGATCTATAATAAGTATTATAGGAGCTATCGCAATTGTCATATATTTGCTCTAAAAAAAATGCATGAATTATAGTTCATGGATTTTGCGATCTCTACAAAAAATGGATTTCTCATTTAAAAAGCATAAATAACGTAGAATAGACCGTAGATTCGCATTGTGCTCTTAGAATTGATCTATAATAAGTATTATAGGAGCTATCGCAATTGTCATATATTTGCTCTAAAAAAATGCATTAATTATAGTTCATGGATTTTGCGATTTCTACAAAAAATGGATTTCACATTTAAAAAGCATACTAAACGCAGAATCGACCATACATTCGCATTGTGCTCTTAGAATTGATCTATAATAAGTATTATAGGAGCTATCGCAATTGTCATATATTTGCTCTAAAAAAAATGCATGAATTATAGTTCATGGATTTTGCGATTTCTACAAAAAATGAATTTCTCATTTAAAAGGCATAATAAACGCAGAATCGACAATAGATTCGCATTGTGCTCTTAGAATTGATCTATAATAAGTATTATAGGAGCTATCGCAATTGTCATATATTTCCTCTAAAAAAAATGCATGAATTATAGTTCATGGATTTTGCGATTTCTACAAAAAATGGATTTCTCATTTAAAAAGCATAAATAACGTAGAATAGACCGTAGATTCGCATTGTGCTCTTAGAATTGATTTATAATAAGTATTATAGGAGCTATCGCAATTGTCATATATTTCCTCTAAAAAAAATGCATGAATTATAGTTCATGGATTTTGCGATTTCTGCAAAAAATGGATTTCTCATTTAAAAAGCATAAATAACGTAGAATAGATCGTAGATTCGCATTGTGCTCTTAGAATTGATCTATAAAAAGTATTATAGGAGCTATCGCAATTGTCATATATTTCCTCTAAAAAAAATGCATGAATTATAGTTCATGGATTTTGCGATTTCTACAAAAAATGGATTTCTCATTTAAAAAGGATAAATAACGTAGAATAGACCGTAGATTCGCATTGTGCTCTTAGAATTGATCTATAATAAGTATTATAGGAGCTATCGCAATTGTCATATATTTCCTCTAAAAAAATGCATGAATTATAGTTCATGGATTTTGCGATTTCTACAAAAAATGGATTTCTCATTTAAAAAGCATAAATAACGTAGAATAGACCGTAGATTCGCATTGTGCTCTTAGAATTGATCTATAATAAGTATTATAGGAGCTATCGCAATTGTCATATATTTCCTCTAAAAATAATGCATGAATTATAGTTCATGGATTTTGCGATTTCTGCAAAAAATGGATTTCTCATTTAAAAAGCATAAATAACGTAGAATAGACCGTAGATTCGCATTGTGCTCTTAGAATTGATCTATAATAAGTATTATAGGAGCTATCGCAATTGTCATATATTTCCTCTAAAAAAAATGCATGAATTATAGTTCATGGATTTTGCGATTTCTACAAAAAATGGATTTCTCATTTAAAAAGGATAAATAACGTAGAATAGACCGTAGATTCGCATTGTGCTCTTAGAATTGATCTATAATAAGTATTATAGGAGCTATCGCAATTGTCATATATTTCCTCTAAAAAAAATGCATGAATTATAGTTCATGGATTTTGCGATTTCTACAAAAAATAGATTTCTCCTTTATAAAGCATAAATAACGTAGAATAGACCGTAGATTCGCATTGTGCTCTTAGAATTGATCTATAATAAGTATTATAGGAGCTATCGCAATTGTCATATATTTCCTCTAAAAAAAATGCATGAATTATAGTTCATGGATTTTGCGATTTCTACAAAAAATGGATTTCTCATTTAAAAAGCATAAATAACGTAGAATAGACCGTAGATTCGCATTGTGCTCTTAGAATTGATCTATAATAAGTATAATAGGAGCTATCGCAATTGTCATATATTTCCTCTAAAAAAAATGCATGAATTATAGTTCATGGATTTTGCGAATTCTACAAAAAATGGATTTCTCATTTAAAAAGCATAAATAACGTAGAATAACCCGTAGATTCGCATTGTGCTCTTAGAATTGATCTATAATAAGTATTATAGGAGCTATCGCAATTGTCATATATTTCCTCTAAAAAAAATGCATGAATTATAGTTCATGGATTTTGCGATTTATACAAAAAATGGATTTCTCATTTAAAAAGCATAAATAACGTAGAATAGACCGTAGATTCGCATTGTGCTCTTAGAATTGATCTATAATAAGTATTATAGGAGCTATCGCAATTGTCATATATTTCCTCTAAAAAAAAAGCATGAATTATAGCTCATGGATTTTGCGATTTCTACAAAAAATGGATTTCTCATTTAAAAAGGATAAATAACGTAGAATAGACCGTAGATTCGCATTGTGCACTTAGAATTGATCTATAATAAGTATTATAGGAGCTATCGCAATTGTCATATATTTCCTCTAAAAAAAATGCATGAATTATAGTTCATGGATTTTGCGATTTCTACAAAAAATGGATTTCTCATTTAAAAAGCATAAATAACGTAGAATAGACCGTAGATTCGCATTGTGCTCTTAGAATTGATCTATAATAAGTATTATAGGAGCTATCGCAATTGTCATATATTTCCTCTAAAAATAATGCATGAATTATAGTTCATGGATTTTGCGATTTCTACAAAAAATGGATTTCTCATTTAAAAAGCATAAATAACGGAGAATAGACCGTAGATTCGCATTGGCAACTTAGAATTGATCTATAATAAGTATTATAGGAGCTATCGCAATTGTCATAAATTTCCTCTAAAAAAAAAAGCATGAATTATAGTTCATGGATTTTGCGATTTCTACAAAATATGGATTTCTCATTTAAAAAGGATAAATAACGTAGAATAGACCGTAGATTCGCATTGTGCACTTAGAATTGATCTATAATAAGTATTATAGGAGCTATCGCATTTGTCATATATTTCCTCTAAAAAAAATGCATGAATTATAGTTCATGGATTTTGCGATCTCTACAAAAAATGGATTTCTCATTTAAAAAGCATAAATAACGTAGAATAGACCGTAGATTCGCATTGTGCTCTTAGAATTGATCTATAATAAGTATTATAGGAGCTATCGCAATTGTCATATATTTGCTCTAAAAAAAATGCATGAATTATAGTTCATGGATTTTGCGATCTCTACAAAAAATGGATTTCTCATTTAAAAAGCATAAATAACGTAGAATAGACCGTAGATTCGCATTGTGCTCTTAGAATTGATCTATAATAAGTATTATAGGAGCTATCGCAATTGTCATATATTTGCTCTAAAAAAATGCATTAATTATAGTTCATGGATTTTGCGATTTCTACAAAAAATGGATTTCACATTTAAAAAGCATACTAAACGCAGAATCGACCATACATTCGCATTGTGCTCTTAGAATTGATCTATAATAAGTATTATAGGAGCTATCGCAATTGTCATATATTTGCTCTAAAAAAAATGCATGAATTATAGTTCATGGATTTTGCGATTTCTACAAAAAATGAATTTCTCATTTAAAAGGCATAATAAACGCAGAATCGACAATAGATTCGCATTGTGCTCTTAGAATTGATCTATAATAAGTATTATAGGAGCTATCGCATTTGTCATATATTTCCTCTAAAAAAATGCATGAATTATAGTTCATGGATTTTGCGATTTCTACAAAAAATGGATTTCTCATTTAAAAAGGATAAATAACGTAGAATAGACCGTAGATTCGCATTGTGCACTTAGAATTGATCTATAATAAGTATTATAGGAGCTATCGCATTTGTCATATATTTCCTCTAAAAAAAAAGCATGAATTATAGTTCATGGATTTTGCGATTTCTACAAAAAATGGATTTCTCATTTAAATGGCATAATAAACGCAGAATCGATCATAGATTCGCATTGTGCTCTTAGATTTGATCTATAATAAGTATTATAGGAGCTATCGCAATTGTCATATATTTGCTCTAAAAAAAATGCATGAATTATAGTTCATGGATTTTGCGATTTCTACAAAAAATAAATTTCTCATTTAAAAGGCATAATAAACGCAGAATCGACGATAGATTCGCATTGTGCTCTTAGAATTGGTCTATAATAAGTATTATAGGAGCTATCGCAATTGTCATATATTTGCTCTAAAAAAAATGCATGAATTATAGTTCATGGATTTTGCGATTTCTACAAAAAATGAATTTCTCATTTAAAAGGCATAATAAACGCAGAATCGACGATAGATTCGCATTGTGCACTTAGAATTGATCTATAATAAGTATTATAGGAGCTATCGCAATTGTCATATATTTCCTCTAAAAAAAATGCATGAATTATAGTTCATGGATTTTGCGATTTCTACAAAAAATGGATTTCTCATTTAAAAAGCATAAATAACGTAGAATAGACCGTAGATTCGCATTGTGCACTTAGATTTGATCTATAATAAGTATTATAGGAGCTATCGCAATTGTCATATATTTGCTCTAAACAAATGCATGAATTATAGTTCATGGATTTTGCGATTTCTACAAAAAATGGATTTCTCATTTAAAAGGCATAATAAACGCAGAATCGACCATAGATTCGCATTGTGCACTTAGAATTGATCTATAATAAGTATTATAGGAGCTATCGCAATTGTCATATATTTGCTCTAAAAAAAATGCATGAATTATAGTTCATGGATTTTGCGATTTATACAAAAAATGGATTTCTCATTTAAATGGCATAATAAACGCAGAATCGATCATAGATTCGCATTGTGCTCTTAGATTTGATCTATAATAAGTATTATAGGAGCTATCGCAATTGTCATATATTTGCTCTAAAAAAAATGCATGAATTATAGTTCATGGATTTTGCGATTTCTACAAAAAATGGATTTCTCATTTAAAAAGCATAAATAACGGAGAATAGACCGTAGATTCGCATTGGCAACTTAGAATTGATCTATAATAAGTATTATAGGAGCTATCGCAATTGTCATAAATTTCCTCTAAAAAAAAAAGCATGAATTATAGTTCATGGATTTTGCGATTTCTACAAAATATGGATTTCTCATTTAAAAAGGATAAATAACGTAGAATAGACCGTAGATTCGCATTGTGCACTTAGAATTGATCTATAATAAGTATTATAGGAGCTATCGCATTTGTCATATATTTCCTCTAAAAAAAAGCATGAATTATAGTTCATGGATTTTGCGATTTCTACAAAAAATGGATTTCTCATTTAAATGGCATAATAAACGCAGAATCGATCATAGATTCGCATTGTGCTCTTAGATTTGATCTATAATAAGTATTATAGGAGCTATCGCAATTGTCATATATTTGCTCTAAAAAAAATGCATGAATTATAGTTCATGGATTTTGCGATTTCTACAAAAAATAAATTTCTCATTTAAAAGGCATAATAAACGCAGAATCGACGATAGATTCGCATTGTGCTCTTAGAATTGGTCTATAATAAGTATTATAGGAGCTATCGCAATTGTCATATATTTGCTCTAAAAAAAATGCATGAATTATAGTTCA
Organism: Prosapia bicincta; assembly: GCA_036971475.1. Taxonomy (NCBI): domain Eukaryota; kingdom Metazoa; phylum Arthropoda; class Insecta; order Hemiptera; family Cercopidae; genus Prosapia; species Prosapia bicincta. Next base: position 4,510,662 of record JBAIZL010000369.1, read on the forward strand.
TGGATTTTGCGATTTCTACAAAAAATGAATTTCTCATTTAAAAGGCATAATAAACGCAGAATCGACGATAGATTCGCATTGTGCACTTAGAATTGATCTATAATAAGTATTATAGGAGCTATCGCAATTGTCATATATTTCCTCTAAAAAAAATGCATGAATTATAGTTCATGGATTTTGCGATTTCTACAAAAAATGGATTTCTCATTTAAAAAGCATAAATAACGTAGAATAGACCGTAGATTCGCATTGTGCACTTAGATTTGATCTATAATAAGTATTATAGGAGCTATCGCAATTGTCATATATTTGCTCTAAACAAATGCATGAATTATAGTTCATGGATTTTGCGATTTCTACAAAAAATGGATTTCTCATTTAAAAGGCATAATAAACGCAGAATCGACCATAGATTCGCATTGTGCACTTAGAATTGATCTATAATAAGTATTATAGGAGCTATCGCAATTGTCATATATTTGCTCTAAAAAAAATGCATGAATTATAGTTCATGGATTTTGCGATTTATACAAAAAATGGATTTCTCATTTAAATGGCATAATAAACGCAGAATCGATCATAGATTCGCATTGTGCTCTTAGATTTGATCTATAATAAGTATTATAGGAGCTATCGCAATTGTCATATATTTGCTCTAAAAAAAATGCATGAATTATAGTTCATGGATTTTGCGATTTCTACAAAAAATGGATTTCTCATTTAAAAAGCATAAATAACGGAGAATAGACCGTAGATTCGCATTGGCAACTTAGAATTGATCTATAATAAGTATTATAGGAGCTATCGCAATTGTCATAAATTTCCTCTAAAAAAAAAAGCATGAATTATAGTTCATGGATTTTGCGATTTCTACAAAATATGGATTTCTCATTTAAAAAGGATAAATAACGTAGAATAGACCGTAGATTCGCATTGTGCACTTAGAATTGATCTATAATAAGTATTATAGGAGCTATCGCATTTGTCATATATTTCCTCTAAAAAAAATGCATGAATTATAGTTCATGGATTTTGCGATCTCTACAAAAAATGGATTTCTCATTTAAAAAGCATAAATAACGTAGAATAGACCGTAGATTCGCATTGTGCTCTTAGAATTGATCTATAATAAGTATTATAGGAGCTATCGCAATTGTCATATATTTGCTCTAAAAAAAATGCATGAATTATAGTTCATGGATTTTGCGATCTCTACAAAAAATGGATTTCTCATTTAAAAAGCATAAATAACGTAGAATAGACCGTAGATTCGCATTGTGCTCTTAGAATTGATCTATAATAAGTATTATAGGAGCTATCGCAATTGTCATATATTTGCTCTAAAAAAATGCATTAATTATAGTTCATGGATTTTGCGATTTCTACAAAAAATGGATTTCACATTTAAAAAGCATACTAAACGCAGAATCGACCATACATTCGCATTGTGCTCTTAGAATTGATCTATAATAAGTATTATAGGAGCTATCGCAATTGTCATATATTTGCTCTAAAAAAAATGCATGAATTATAGTTCATGGATTTTGCGATTTCTACAAAAAATGAATTTCTCATTTAAAAGGCATAATAAACGCAGAATCGACAATAGATTCGCATTGTGCTCTTAGAATTGATCTATAATAAGTATTATAGGAGCTATCGCATTTGTCATATATTTCCTCTAAAAAAATGCATGAATTATAGTTCATGGATTTTGCGATTTCTACAAAAAATGGATTTCTCATTTAAAAAGGATAAATAACGTAGAATAGACCGTAGATTCGCATTGTGCACTTAGAATTGATCTATAATAAGTATTATAGGAGCTATCGCATTTGTCATATATTTCCTCTAAAAAAAAAGCATGAATTATAGTTCATGGATTTTGCGATTTCTACAAAAAATGGATTTCTCATTTAAAAAGCATAAATAACGTAGAATAGACCGTAGATTCGCATTGTGCTCTTAGAATTGATCTACAATAAGTATTATAGGAGCTATCGCAATTGTCATATATTTGCTCTAAAAAAAATGCATGAATTATAGTTCATGGATTTTGCGATTTCTACAAAAAATGAATTTCTCATTTAAAAGGCATAATAAACGCAGAATCGACGATAGATTCGCATTGTGCACTTAGAATTGATCTATAATAAGTATTATAGGAGCTATCGCAATTGTCATATATTTGCTCTAAAAAAAATGCATGAATTAAAGTTCATGGATTTTGCGATTTCTACAAAAAATGGATTTCTCATTTAAATGGCATAATAAACGCAGAATCGATCATAGATTCGCATTGTGCTCTTAGATTTGATCTATAATAAGTATTATAGGAGCTATCGCAATTGTCATATATTTGCTCTAAAAAAAATGCATGAATTATAGTTCATGGATTTTGCGATTTCTACAAAAAATAAATTTCTCATTTAAAAGGCATAATAAACGCAGAATCGACGATAGATTCGCATTGTGCTCTTAGAATTGGTCTATAATAAGTATTATAGGAGCTATCGCAATTGTCATATATTTGCTCTAAAAAAAATGCATGAATTATAGTTCATGGATTTTGCGATTTCTACAAAAAATGAATTTCTCATTTAAAAGGCATAATAAACGCAGAATCGACGATAGATTCGCATTGTGCACTTAGAATTGATCTATAATAAGTATTATAGGAGCTATCGCAATTGTCATATATTTCCTCTAAAAAAAATGCATGAATTATAGTTCATGGATTTTGCGATTTCTACAAAAAATGGATTTCTCATTTAAAAAGCATAAATAACGTAGAATAGACCGTAGATTCGCATTGTGCACTTAGATTTGATCTATAATAAGTATTATAGGAGCTATCGCAATTGTCATATATTTGCTCTAAACAAATGCATGAATTATAGTTCATGGATTTTGCGATTTCTACAAAAAATGGATTTCTCATTTAAAAGGCATAATAAACGCAGAATCGACCATAGATTCGCATTGTGCACTTAGAATTGATCTATAATAAGTATTATAGGAGCTATCGCAATTGTCATATATTTGCTCTAAAAAAAATGCATGAATTATAGTTCATGGATTTTGCGATTTATACAAAAAATGGATTTCTCATTTAAATGGCATAATAAACGCAGAATCGATCATAGATTCGCATTGTGCTCTTAGATTTGATCTATAATAAGTATTATAGGAGCTATCGCAATTGTCATATATTTGCTCTAAAAAAAATGCATGAATTATAGTTCATGGATTTTGCGATTTCTACAAAAAATGGATTTCTCATTTAAAAGGCATATAAAACGCAGAATCGACCATAGATTCGCATTGTGCACTTAGATTTGATCTATAATAAGTATTATAGGAGCTATCGCAATTGTCATATATTTGCTCTAAACAAATGCATGAATTATAGTTCATGGATTTTGCGATTTCTACAAAAAATGGATTTCTCATTTAAAAGGCATAATAAACGCAGAATCGACCATAGATTCGCATTGTGCTCTTAGAATTGATATATAATAAGTGTTATAGGAGCTATCGCAATTGTCATATATTTGCTCTAAAAGAAATGCATGAATTATAGTTCATGGATTTTGCGATTTCTACAAAAAATGGATTTCTCATTTAAATGGCATAATAAACGCAGAATCGACGATAGATTCGCATTGTGCACTTAGAATTGATCTATAATAATGTATTATAGGAGCTATCGCAATTGTCATATATTTGCTCTAAAAAAAATACATTAATTATAGTTCATGGATTTTGCGATTTCTACAAAAAATGAATTTCTCATTTAAAAGGCATAATAAACGCAGAATCGACGATAGATTCGCATTGTGCACTTAGAATTGATCTTTAATAAGTATAATATGTATTATAGGAGCTATCGCAATTGTCATATATTTGCTCTAAAAAAATGCATGAATTATAGTTCATGGATATTGCGATTTCTACAAAAAATGGATTTCTCATTTAAAAGGCATAATAAACGCAGAATCGATCATAGATTCGCATTGTGCTCTTGAATTTGATCTATAATAAGTATTATAGGAGCTATCGCAATTGTCATATATTTGCTCTAAAAAAAATGCATAAATTATATTTCATGGATTTTGCGATTTCTACAAAAAATGGATTTCTCATTTAAAAAGCATAAATAACGTAGAATAGACCGTAGATTCGCATTGTGCTCTTAGAATTGATCTATAATAAGCATTATAGGAGCTATCGCAATTGTCATATATTTGCTCTAAAAAAATGCATGAATTATAGTTCATGGATATTTCGATTTCTACAAAAAATGGATTTCTAATTTAAAAGGCATAAATAACGTAGAATCGACGATAGATTCGCATTGTGCACTTAGAATTGATCTATAATATGTATTATAGGAGCTATCGCAATTGTCATATATTTGCTTTAAAAAAATGCATGAATTATAGTTCATGGATTTTGCGATTTCTACAAAAAATGGATTTCTCATTTAAAAGGCATAATAAACGCAGAATCGACCATAGATTCGCATTGTGCACTTAGAATTGATCTATAATGAGTATTATAGGAGCTATCGCAATTGTCATATATTTGATCTAAAAAAAATGCATGAATTATAGTTCATGGATTTTGCGATTTCTACAAAAAATGGATTTCTCATTTAAAAGGCATAATAAAACGCAGAATCGACCATAGACTCGCATTGTGCACTTAGATTTGATCTATAATAAGTATTATAGGAGCTATCGCAATTGTCATATATTTGCTCTAAACAAATGCATGAATTATAGTTCATGGATTTTGCGATTTCTACAAAAAATGGATTTCTCATTTAAAAGGCATAATAAACGCAGAATCGACCATAGATTCGCATTGTGCTCTTAGAATTGATCTATAATAAGTATTATAGGAGCTATCGCAATTGTCATATATTTGCTCTAAAAAAAATGCATGAATTATAGTTCATGGATTTTGCGATTTCTACAAAAAATGGATTTCTCATTTAAAAGGCATAATAAACGCAGAATCGACCATAGATTCGCATTGTGCTCTTAGAAGTGATCTATAATAAGTATTATAGGAGCTATCGCAATTGTCATATATTTGCTCTAAAAAAATGCATGAATTATAGTTCATGGATTTTGCGATTTCTACAAAAAATGGATTTCTCATTTAAAAGGCATAATAAACGCAGAATCGACCATAGATTCGCATTGTGCTCTTAGAATTGATATATAATAAGTGTTATAGGAGCTATCGCAATTGTCATATATTTCCTCTAAAAGAAATGCATGAATTATAGTTCATGGATTTTGCGATTTCTACAAAAAATGATTTCTTATTTAAATGGCATAATAAACGCAGAATCGACGATAGATTCGCATTGTGCACTTAGAATTGATCTATAATAATGTATTATAGGAGCTATCGCAATTGTCATATATTTGCTCTAAAAAAATGCATGAATTATAGTTCATGGATATTGCGATTTCTACAAAAAATGGATTTCTCATTTAAAAGGCATAATAAACGCAGAATCGATCATAGATTCGCATTGTGCTCTTATATTTGATCTATAATAAGTATTATAGGAGCTATCGCAATTGTCATATATTTGCTCTAAAAAAAATGCATGAATTATATTTCATGGATTTTGCGATTTCTACAAAAAATGGATTTCACATTTAAAAAACATACTAAACGCAGAATCGACCATAGATTCGTATTGTGCCCTCAGAATTGATCTATAATAAGTATTATAGGAGCTATCGCAATGTCATATATTTTCTCTTAAAAAAATGCATGAATTATAGTTCGTGGATTTTGCGATTTCTACAAAAAATGGATTTCTCATTTAAAAGGCATAATAAACGCAGAATCGACGATAAATTCGCATTGTGCACTTAGAATTGAACTATAATAAGTATTATAGGAGCTATCGCAATTGTCATATATTTGCTCTAAAAAAAATGCATGAATTATATGCGATTTCTACAAAAAATGGATTTCTCATTTAAATGGCATAATAAACGCAGCATCGACCATAGATTCGCATTGTGCTCTTAGAATTGAACTATAATAAGTATTATAGGAGCTATCGCAATTGTCATATATTTGCTCTAAAAAAATGCATGAATTATAGTTCATGGATTTTGCGATTTCTACAAAAAATGGATTTCTCATTTAAAAGGCATAATAAACGCAGAATCGACCTTAGATTCGCATTGTGCTCTTAGAATTGATCTATAATAAGTTTTATAGGAGATATCGCAATTGTCATATATTTGCTCTAAAAAAATGCATGATTTATAGTTCATGGATTTTGCGATTTCTACAAAAAATGGATTTCACATTTAAAAAAAATACTATACCCAGAATCGACCATAGATTCGCATTGTGCTCTTAGAATTGATCAATAATAAGTATTATAGGAGCTATTGCAATTGTCATATATTTGCTCTAAAAAAATGCATTAATTATAGTTCATGGATTTTGCGATTTCTACAAAAAATGGATTTCACATTTAAAAAGCATACTAAACGCAGAATCGTCCATAGATTCGCATTGTGCTCTTAGAATTGATCTATAATCAGTATTATAGGAGCTATCGCAATTGTCATATATTTGCTCTAAAAAAAATGCATGAATTATAGTTCATGGATTTTGCGATTTCTACAAAAAATGGATTTCTCATTTAAATGGCATAATAAACGCAGAATCGATCATAGATTCGCATTGTGCTCTTAGATTTGATCTATAATAATTATTATAGGAGCTATCGCAATTGTCATATATTTGCTCTAAATAAAATGCATGAATTATAGTTCATGGATTTTGCGATTTCTACAAAAAATGGATTTCTCATTTAAAAGGCATAATAAACGCAGAATCGACCATAGATTCGCATTGTGCTCTTAGAATTGATATATAATAAGTGTTATAGGAGCTATCGCAATTGTCATATATTTGCTCTAAAAAAAATACATTAATTATAGTTCATGGATTTTGCGATTTCTACAAAAAATGGATTTCTCATTTAAATGGCATAATAAACGCAGAATCGACGATAGATTCGCATTGTGCACTTAGAATTGATCTATAATAAGTATTATAGGAGCTATCGCAATTGTCATATATTTGCTCTAAAAAAAATACATTAATTATAGTTCATGGATTTTGCGATTTCTACAAAAAATGAATTTCTCATTTAAAAGGCATAATAAACGCAGAATCGACGATAGATTCGCATTGTGCACTTAGAATTGATCTATAATAAGTATAATATGTATTATAGGAGCTATCGCAATTGTCATATATTTGCTCTAAAAAAATGCATGAATTATAGTTCATGGATATTGCGATTTCTACAAAAAATGGATTTCTCATTTAAAAGGCTTAATAAACGCAGAATCGATCATAGATTCGCATTGTGCTCTTATATTTGATCTATAATAAGTATTATAGGAGCTATCGCAATTGTCATATATTTGCTCTAAAAAAAATGCATGAATTATATTTCATGGATTTTGCGATTTCTACAAAAAATGGATTTCACATTTAAAAAACATACTAAACGCAGAATCGACCATAGATTCGTATTGTGCCCTCAGAATTGATCTATAATAAGTATTATAGGAGCTATCGCAATTGTCATATATTTTCTCTAAAAAAAATGCATGAATTATAGTTCGTGGATTTTGCGATTTCTACAAAAAATGGATTTCTCATTTAAAAGGCATAATAAACGCAGAATCGACGATAAATTCGCATTGTGCACTTAGAATTGAACTATAATAAGTATTATAGGAGCTATCGCAATTGTCATATATTTGCAAAAAAAAAAAATGCATGAATTATATGCGATTTCTACAAAAAATGGATTTCTCATTTAAATGGCATAATAAACGCAGAATCGACCATAGATTCGCATTGTGCTCTTAGAATTGATCTATAATAAGTATTATAGGAGATATCGCAATTGTCATATATTTGCTCTAAAAAAATGCATGATTTATAGTTCATGGATTTTGCGATTTCTACAAAAAATGGATTTCTCATTTAAAAGGCATAATAAACGCAGAATCGACCATAGATTCGCATTGTGCTCTTAGAATTGATCAATAATAAGTATTATAGGAGCTATCGCAATTGTCATATATTTGCTCTAAAAAAATGCATTAATTATAGTTCATGGATTTTGCGATTTCTACAAAAAATGGATTTCACATTTAAAAAGCATACTAAACGCAGAATCGTCCATAGATTCGCATTGTGCTCTTGGAATTGATCTATAATCAGTATTATAGGAGCTATCGCAATTGTCATATATTTGCTCTAAAAAAAATGCATGAATTATAGTTCATGGATTTTGCGATTTCTACAAAAAATGGATTTCTCATTTAAATGGCATAATAAACGCAGAATCGATCATAGATTCGCATTGTGCTCTTAGATTTGATCTATAATAAGTATTATAGGAGCTATCGCAATTGTCATATATTTGCTCTAAAAAAAATGCATGAATTATAGTTCATGGATTTTGCGATTTCTACAAAAAATGGATTTCTCATTTAAAAGGCATAATAAACGCAGAATCGACAATAGATTCGCATTGTGCTCTTGGAATTAATCTATAATAAGTATTATAGGAGCTATCGCAATTGTCATATATTTGCTCTAAAAAAAAATGAATGGATTATAGTTCATGGATTTTGCGATTTCTACAAAAAATGGATTTCACATTTAAAAAACATACTAAACGCAGAATCGACCATAGATTCGCATTGTGCACTTAGAATTGATCTATAATAAGTATAATAAGTATTATAGGTGCTATCGCAATTGTCATATATTTGCTCTAAAAAAATGCATGAATTATAGTTCATGGATTTTGCGATTTCTACAAAAAATGGATTTCTCATTTAAAAGGCATAATAAACGCAGAATCGACGATAGATTCGCATTGTGCACTTAGATTTGATCTATAATATGTAATATAGGAGCTATCGCAATTGTCATATATTTGCTCTAAAAAAAAATGAATGGATTATAGTTCATGGATTTTGCGATTTCTACAAAAAATGGATTTCACATTTAAAAAACATACTAAACGCAGAATCGACCATAGATTCGCATTGTGCACTTAGAATTGATCTATAACAAGTATTATAGGAGCTATCGCAATTGTCATATATTTGCTCTAAAAAAAATGCATGAATTATAGTTCATGGATTTTGCGATTTCTACAAAAAATGGATTTCTCATTTAAAAGGCATAATAAACGCAGAATCGACGATAGATTCGCATTGTGCACTTAGATTTGATCTATAATATGTAATATAGGAGCTATCGCAATTGTCATATATTTGCTCTAAAAATAATGAATGGATTATAGTTCATGGATTTTGCGATTTCTACAAAAAATGGATTTCTCATTTAAAAGGCATAATAAACGCAGAATCGACGACAGATTCGCATTGTGCACTTAGATTTGATCTATAATAAGTATTATAGGAGCTATCGCAATTGTCATATATTTGCTCTAAAAAAATGCATGAATTATAGTTCATGGATTTTGCGATTTCTACAAAAAATGGATTTCTCATTTAAATGGCATAATAAACGCAGAATCGATCATAGATTCGCATTGTGCTCTTAGATTTGATCTATAATAAGTATGATAGGAGCTATCGCAATTGTCATATATTTGCTCTAAAAAAAATGCATGAATTATAGTTCATGGATTTTGCGATTTCTACAAAAAATGGATTTCTCATTTAAAAGGCATAATAAACGCAGAATCGACGATAGATTCGCATTGTTCACTTAGAATTGATCTATAATAAGTATTATAGGAGCTATCGCGATTGTCATATATTTGCTCTAAAAAAAATGCATGAATTATAGTTCATGGATATTTCGATTTCTACAAAAAATGGATTTCTAATTTAAAAGGCATAAATAACGTAGAATCGACGATAGATTCGCATTGTGCACTTAGAATTGATCTATAATATGTATTATAGGAGCTATCGCAATTGTCATATATTTGCTTTAAAAAAATGCATGAATTATAGTTCATGGATTTTGCGATTTCTACAAAAAATGGATTTCTCATTTAAAAGGCATAATAAACGCAGAATCGACCATAGACTCGCATTGTGCACTTAGATTTGATCTATAATAAGTATTATAGGAGCTATCGCAATTGTCATATATTTGCTCTAAACAAATGCATGAATTATAGTTCATGGATTTTGCGATTTCTACAAAAAATGGATTTCTCATTTAAAAGGCATAATAAACGCAGAATCGACCATAGATTCGCATTGTGCTCTTAGAATTGATCTATAATAAGTATTATAGGAGCTATCGCAATTGTCATATATTTGCTCTAAAAAAAATGCATGAATTATAGTTCATGGATTTTGCGATTTCTACAAAAAATGGATTTCTCATTTAAAAGGCATAATAAACGCAGAATCGACCAGAGATTCGCATTGTGCTCTTAGAAGTGATCTATAATAAGTATTATAGGAGCTATCGCAATTGTCATATATTTGCTCTAAAAAAATGCATGAATTATAGTTCATGGATTTTGCGATTTCTACAAAAAATGGATTTCTCATTTAAAAGGCATAATAAACGCAGAATCGACCATAGATTCGCATTGTGCTCTTAGAATTGATATATAATAAGTGTTATAGGAGCTATCGCAATTGTCATATATTTCCTCTAAAAGAAATGCATGAATTATAGTTCATGGATTTTGCGATTTCTACAAAAAATGATTTCTTATTTAAATGGCATAATAAACGCAGAATCGACGATAGATTCGCATTGTGCACTTAGAATTGATCTATAATAATGTATTATAGGAGCTATCGCAATTGTCATATATTTACTCTAAAAAAATGCATGAATTATAGTTCATGGATATTGCGATTTCTACAAAAAATGGATTTCTCATTTAAAAGGCATAATAAACGCAGAATCGATCATAGATTCGCATTGTGCTCTTATATTTGATCTATAATAAGTATTATAGGAGCTATCGCAATTGTCATATATTTGCTCTAAAAAAAATGCATGAATTATATTTCATGGATTTTGCGATTTCTACAAAAAATGGATTTCACATTTAAAAAACATACTAAACGCAGAATCGACCATAGATTCGTATTGTGCCCTCAGAATTGATCTATAATAAGTATTATAGGAGCTATCGCAATGTCATATATTTTCTCTTAAAAAAATGCAAGAATTATAGTTCGTGGATTTTGCGATTTCTACAAAAAATGGATTTCTCATTTAAAAGGCATAATAAACGCAGAATCGACGATAAATTCGCATTGTGCACTTAGAATTGAACTATAATAAGTATTATAGGAGCTATCGCAATTGTCATATATTTGCTCTAAAAAAAATGCATGAATTATATGCGATTTCTACAAAAAATGGATTTCTCATTTAAATGGCATAATAAACGCAGCATCGACCATAGATTCGCATTGTGCTCTTAGAATTGAACTATAATAAGTATTATAGGAGCTATCGCAATTGTCATATATTTGCTCTAAAAAAATGCATGAATTATAGTTCATGGATTTTGCGATTTCTACAAAAAATGGATTTCTCATTTAAAAGGCATAATAAACGCAGAATCGACCTTAGATTCGCATTGTGCTCTTAGAATTGATCTATAATAAGTTTTATAGGAGATATCGCAATTGTCATATATTTGCTCTAAAAAAATGCATGATTTATAGTTCATGGGTTTTGCGATTTCTACAAATAATGGATTTCACATTTAAAAAAAATACTATACCCAGAATCGACCATAGATTCGCATTGTGCTCTTAGAATTGATCAATAATAAGTATTATAGGAGCTATTGCAATTGTCATATATTTGCTCTAAAAAAATGCATTAATTATAGTTCATGGATTTTGCGATTTCTACAAAAAATGGATTTCACATTTAAAAAGCATACTAAACGCAGAATCGTCCATAGATTCGCATTGTGCTCTTAGAATTGATCTATAATCAGTATTATAGGAGCTATCGTAATTGTCATATATTTGCTCTAAAAAAAATGCATGAATTATAGTTCATGGATTTTGCGATTTCTACAAAAAATGGATTTCTCATTTAAATGGCATAATAAACGCAGAATCGATCATAGATTCGCATTGTGCTCTTAGATTTGATCTATAATAAGTATTATAGGAGCTATCGCAATTGTCATATATTTGCTCTAAATAAAATGCATGAATTATAGTTCATGGATTTTGCGATTTCTACAAAAAATGGATTTCTCATTTAAAAGGCATAATAAACGCAGAATCGACCATAGATTCGCATTGTGCTCTTAGAATTGATATATAATAAGTGTTATAGGAGCTATCGCAATTGTCATATATTTGCTCTAAAAAAAATACATTAATTATAGTTCATGGATTTTGCGATTTCTACAAAAAATGGATTTCTCATTTAAATGGCATAATAAACGCAGAATCGACGATAGATTCGCATTGTGCACTTAGAATTGATCTATAATAAGTATTATAGGAGCTATCGCAATTGTCATATATTTGCTCTAAAAAAAATACATTAATTATAGTTCATGGATTTTGCGATTTCTACAAAAAATGAATTTCTCATTTAAAAGGCATAATAAACGCAGAATCGACGATAGATTCGCATTGTGCACTTAGAATTGATCTATAATAAGTATAATATGTATTATAGGAGCTATCGCAATTGTTATATATTTGCTCTAAAAAAATGCATGAATTATAGTTCATGGATATTGCGATTTCTACAAAAAATGGATTTCTCATTTAAAAGGCTTAATAAACGCAGAATCGATCATAGATTCGCATTGTGCTCTTATATTTGATCTATAATAAGTATTATAGGAGCTATCGCAATTGTCATATATTTGCTCTAAAAAAAATGCATGAATTATATTTCATGGATTTTGCGATTTCTACAAAAAATGGATTTCACATTTAAAAAACATACTAAACGCAGAATCGACCATAGATTCGTATTGTGCCCTCAGAATTGATCTATAATAAGTATTATAGGAGCTATCGCAATTGTCATATATTTTCTCTAAAAAAAATGCATGAATTATAGTTCGTGGATTTTGCGATTTCTACAAAAAATGGATTTCTCATTTAAAAGGCATAATAAACGCAGAATCGACGATAAATTCGCATTGTGCACTTAGAATTGAACTATAATAAGTATTATAGGAGCTATCGCAATTGTCATATATTTGCAAAAAAAAAAAATGCATGAATTATATGCGATTTCTACAAAAAATGGATTTCTCATTTAAATGGCATAATAAACGCAGAATCGACCATAGATTCGCATTGTGCTCTTAGAATTGATCTATAATAAGTATTATAGGAGATATCGCAATTGTCATATATTTGCTCTAAAAAAATGCATGATTTATAGTTCATGGATTTTGCGATTTCTACAAAAAATGGATTTCTCATTTAAAAGGCATAATAAACGCAGAATCGACCATAGATTCGCATTGTGCTCTTAGAATTGATCAATAATAAGTATTATAGGAGCTATCGCAATTGTCATATATTTGCTCTAAAAAAATGCATTAATTATAGTTCATGGATTTTGCGATTTCTACAAAAAATGGATTTCACATTTAAAAAGCATACTAAACGCAGAATCGTCCATAGATTCGCATTGTGCTCTTGGAATTGATCTATAATCAGTATTATAGGAGCTATCGCAATTGTCATATATTTGCTCTAAAAAAAATGCATGAATTATAGTTCATGGATTTTGCGATTTCTACAAAAAATGGATTTCTCATTTAAATGGCATAATAAACGCAGAATCGATCATAGATTCGCATTGTGCTCTTAGATTTGATCTATAATAAGTATTATAGGAGCTATCGCAATTGTCATATATTTGCTCTAAAAAAAATGCATGAATTATATGCGATTTCTACAAAAAATGGATTTCTCATTTAAATGGCATAATAAACGCAGCATCGACCATAGATTCGCATTGTGCTCTTAGAATTGAACTATAATAAGTATTATAGGAGCTATCGCAATTGTCATATATTTGCTCTAAAAAAATGCATGAATTATAGTTCATGGATTTTGCGATTTCTACAAAAAATGGATTTCTCATTTAAAAGGCATAATAAACGCAGAATCGACCTTAGATTCGCATTGTGCTCTTAGAATTGATCTATAATAAGTTTTATAGGAGATATCGCAATTGTCATATATTTGCTCTAAAAAAATGCATGATTTATAGTTCATGGATTTTGCGATTTCTACAAATAATGGATTTCACATTTAAAAAAAATACTATACCCAGAATCGACCATAGATTCGCATTGTGCTCTTAGAATTGATCAATAATAAGTATTATAGGAGCTATTGCAATTGTCATATATTTGCTCTAAAAAAATGCATTAATTATAGTTCATGGATTTTGCGATTTCTACAAAAAATGGATTTCACATTTAAAAAGCATACTAAACGCAGAATCGTCCATAGATTCGCATTGTGCTCTTAGAATTGATCTATAATCAGTATTATAGGAGCTATCGCAATTGTCATATATTTGCTCTAAAAAAAATGCATGAATTATAGTTCATGGATTTTGCGATTTCTACAAAAAATGGATTTCTCATTTAAATGGCATAATAAACGCAGAATCGATCATAGATTCGCATTGTGCTCTTAGATTTGATCTATAATAAGTATTATAGGAGCTATCGCAATTGTCATATATTTGCTCTAAATAAAATGCATGAATTATAGTTCATGGATTTTGCGATTTCTACAAAAAATGGATTTCTCATTTAAAAGGCATAATAAACGCAGAATCGACCATAGATTCGCATTGTGCTCTTAGAATTGATATATAATAAGTGTTATAGGAGCTATCGCAATTGTCATATATTTGCTCTAAAAAAAATACATTAATTATAGTTCATGGATTTTGCGATTTCTACAAAAAATGGATTTCTCATTTAAATGGCATAATAAACGCAGAATCGACGATAGATTCGCATTGTGCACTTAGAATTGATCTATAATAAGTATTATAGGAGCTATCGCAATTGTCATATATTTGCTCTAAAAAAAATACATTAATTATAGTTCATGGATTTTGCGATTTCTACAAAAAATGAATTTCTCATTTAAAAGGCATAATAAACGCAGAATCGACGATAGATTCGCATTGTGCACTTAGAATTGATCTATAATAAGTATAATATGTATTATAGGAGCTATCGCAATTGTCATATATTTGCTCTAAAAAAATGCATGAATTATAGTTCATGGATATTGCGATTTCTACAAAAAATGGATTTCTCATTTAAAAGGCTTAATAAACGCAGAATCGATCATAGATTCGCATTGTGCTCTTATATTTGATCTATAATAAGTATTATAGGAGCTATCGCAATTGTCATATATTTGCTCTAAAAAAAATGCATGAATTATATTTCATGGATTTTGCGATTTCTACAAAAAATGGATTTCACATTTAAAAAACATACTAAACGCAGAATCGACCATAGATTCGTATTGTGCCCTCAGAATTGATCTATAATAAGTATTATAGGAGCTATCGCAATTGTCATATATTTTCTCTAAAAAAAATGCATGAATTATAGTTCGTGGATTTTGCGATTTCTACAAAAAATGGATTTCTCATTTAAAAGGCATAATAAACGCAGAATCGACGATAAATTCGCATTGTGCACTTAGAATTGAACTATAATAAGTATTATAGGAGCTATCGCAATTGTCATATATTTGCAAAAAAAAAAAATGCATGAATTATATGCGATTTCTACAAAAAATGGATTTCTCATTTAAATGGCATAATAAACGCAGAATCGACCATAGATTCGCATTGTGCTCTTAGAATTGATCTATAATAAGTATTATAGGAGATATCGCAATTGTCATATATTTGCTCTAAAAAAATGCATGATTTATAGTTCATGGATTTTGCGATTTCTACAAAAAATGGATTTCTCATTTAAAAGGCATAATAAACGCAGAATCGACCATAGATTCGCATTGTGCTCTTAGAATTGATCAATAATAAGTATTATAGGAGCTATCGCAATTGTCATATATTTGCTCTAAAAAAATGCATTAATTATAGTTCATGGATTTTGCGATTTCTACAAAAAATGGATTTCACATTTAAAAAGCATACTAAACGCAGAATCGTCCATAGATTCGCATTGTGCTCTTGGAATTGATCTATAATCAGTATTATAGGAGCTATCGCAATTGTCATATATTTGCTCTAAAAAAAATGCATGAATTATAGTTCATGGATTTTGCGATTTCTACAAAAAATGGATTTCTCATTTAAATGGCATAATAAACGCAGAATCGATCATAGATTCGCATTGTGCTCTTAGATTTGATCTATAATAAGTATTATAGGAGCTATCGCAATTGTCATATATTTGCTCTAAAAAAAATGCATGAATTATAGTTCATGGATTTTGCGATTTCTACAAAAAATGGATTTCTCATTTAAAAGGCATAATAAACGCAGAATCGACAATAGATTCGCATTGTGCTCTTGGAATTAATCTATAATAAGTATTATAGGAGCTATCGCAATTGTCATATGTTTGTTCTAAAAAAATGCATGAATTATAGTTCACGGATTTTGCAATTTCTACAAAAAATTGATTTCTCATTTAAAAGGCATAATAAACGCACAATCGACCATAGATTCACATTGTGCACTTAGAATTGATCTATAATAAGTATAATAAGTATTATAGGTGCTATCGCAATTGTCATATATTTGCTCTAAAAAAATGCATGAATTATAGTTCATGAATTTTGCGATTTCTACAAAAAATGGATTTCTCATTTAAAAGGCATAATAAACGCAGAATCGACGATAGATTCGCATTGTGCACTTAGATTTGATCTATAATATGTAATATAGGAGCTATCGCAATTGTCATATATTTGCTCTAAAAAAAAAATGAATGGATTATAGTTCATGGATTTTGCGATTTCTACAAAAAATGGATTTCACATTTAAAAAACATACTAAACGCAGAATCGACCATAGATTCGCATTGTGCACTTAGAATTGATCTATAATAAGTATTATAGGAGCTATCGCAATTGTCATATATTTGCTCTAAAAAAAATGCATGAATTATAGTTCATGGATTTTGCGATTTCTACAAAAAATGGATTTCTCATTTAAAAGGCATAATAAACGCAGAATCGACGATAGATTCGCATTGTGCACTTAGATTTGATCTATAATATGTAATATAGGAGCTATCGCAATTGTCATATATTTGCTCTAAAAATAATGAATGGATTATAGTTCATGGATTTTGCGATTTCTACAAAAAATGGATTTCTCATTTAAAAGGCATAATAAACGCAGAATCGACGACAGATTCGCATTGTGCACTTAGATTTGATCTATAATAAGTATTATAGGAGCTATCGCAATTGTCATATATTTGCTCTAAAAAAATGCATGAATTATAGTTCATGGATTTTGCGATTTCTACAAAAAATGGATTTCTCATTTAAATGGCATAATAAACGCAGAATCGATCATAGATTCGCATTGTGCTCTTAGATTTGATCTATAATAAGTATTATAGGAGCTATCGCAATTGTCATATATTTGCTCTAAAAAAAATGCATGAATTATAGTTCATGGATTTTGCGATTTCTACAAAAAATGGATTTCTCATTTAAAAGGCATAATAAACGCAGAATCGACGATAGATTCGCATTGTTCACTTAGAATTGATCTATAATAAGTATTATAGGAGCTATCGCGATTGTCATATATTTGCTCTAAAAAAAATGCATGAATTATAGTTCATGGATTTTGCGATTTCTACAAAAAATGGATTTCTCATTTAAATGGCATAATGAACGCAGAATCGATCATAGATTCGCATTGTGCTCTTAGATTTGATCTATAATAAGTATTATAGGAGCTATCGCAATTGTCATATATTTGCTCTAAAAAAAATGCATGAATTATAGTTCATGGATTTTGCGATTTCTACAAAAAATGGATTTCTCATTTAAAAGGCATAATAAACGCAGAATCGACGATAGATTCGCATTGTTCACTTAGAATTGATCTATAATAAGTATTATAGGAGCTATCGCAATTGTCATATATTTGCTCTAAAAAAAATGCATGAATTAAAGTTCATGGATTTTGCGATTTCTACAAAAAATGGATTTCTCATTTAAAAGGCATAATAAACGCAGAATCGACGACAGATTGGCATTGTGCACTTAGATTTGATCTATAATAAGTATTATAGGAGCTATCGCAATTGTCATATATTTGCTCTAAAAAAAATGCATGAATTATAGATCATGGATTTTGCGATTTCAACAAAAAATGGATTTCACATTTAAAAAACATACTAAACGCAGAATCGACCATAGATTCGCATTGTGCTCTCAGAATTGATCTATAATAAGTATTATAGGAGCTATCGCAATTGTCATATATTTGCTCTAAAAAAATGCATGAATTAGAGTTCATGGATTTTGCGATTTCTACAAAAAATGGATTTCTCATTTAAAAGGCATAATAAACGCAGAATCGACCTTAGATTCGCATTGTGCTCTTAGAATTGATCTATAATAAGTTTTATAGGAGATATCGCAATTGTCATATATTTGCTCTAAAAAAATGCATGAATTATAGTTCATGGATTTTGCGATTTCTACAAAAAATGGATTTCACATTTAAAAAAAATACTAAACGTAGAATCGACCATAGATTCGCATTGTGCTCTTAGAATTGATCTATAATAAGTATTATAGGAGCTATCGCAATTGTCATATATTTGCTCTAAAAAAATGCATTAATTATAGTTCATGGATTTTGCGATTTCTACAAAAAATGGATTTCACATTTAAAAAGCATACTAAACGCAGAATCGTCCATAGATTCGCATTGTGCTCTTAGAATTGATCTATCTTCAGTATTATAGGAGCTATCGCAATTGTCATATATTTGCTCTAAAAAAATGCATGAATTATAGTTCATGGATTTTGCAATTTCTACAAAAAATGGATTTCTCATTTAAAAGGCATAATAAACGCACAATCGACCATAGATTCGCATTGTGCTCTTAGAATTGATCTATAATAAGTATAATAAGTATTATAGGTGCTATCGCAATTGTCATATATTTGCTCTAAAAAAATGCATGAATTATAGTTCATGGATTTTGCGATTTCTACAAAAAATGGATTTCTCATTTAAAAGGCATAATAAACGCAGAATCGACCTTAGATTCGTATTGTGCTCTTAGAATTGATCTATAATAAGTTTTATAGGAGATATCGCAATTGTCATATATTTGCTCTAAAAAAATGCATGAATTATAGTTCATGGATTTTGCGATTTCTACAAAAAATGGATTTCACATTTAAAAAAAATACTAAACGCAGAATCGACCATAGATTCGCATTGTGCTCTTAGAATTGATCTTTAATAAGTATTATAGGAGCTATCGCAATTGTCATATATTTGCTCTAAAAAAATGCATGAATTAGAGTTCATGGATCTTGCGATTTCTACAAAAAATGGATTTCTCATTTAAATGGCATAATAATCGCAGAATCGATCATAGATTCGCATTGTGCTCTTAGATTTGATCTATAATAAGTATTATAGGAGCTATCGCAATTGTCATATATTTGCTCTAAAAAAAATGCATGAATTATAGTTCATGGATTTTGCGATTTCTACAAAAAATGGATTTCTCATTTAAAAGGCATAATAAACGCAGAATCGACCATAGAATCGCATTGTGCTCTTAGAATTAATCCATATTAAGTATTATAGGAGCTATCGCAATTGTCATATATTTGCTCTAAAATAAATGCATGAATTATAGTTCATGGATTTTGCAATTTCTACAAAAAATGGATTTCTCATTAAAAAGGCATAATAAATGCACAATCGACCATAGATTCGCATTGTGCTCTTAGAATTGATCTATAATAAGTATAATAAGTATTATAGGTGCTATCGCAATTGTCATATATTTGCTCTAAAAAAATGCATGAATTATAGTTCATGGATTTTGCGATTTCTACAAAAAATGGATTTCACATGTAAAAAAAATACTAAACGCAGAATCGACCATAGATTCGCATTGTGCTCTTAGAATTGATCTATAATAAGTATTATAGGAGCTATCGCAATTGTCATATATTTGCTCTAAAAAAATGCATGAATTAGAGTTCATGGATTTTGCGATTTCTACAAAAAATGGATTTCACATTTAAAAAGCATACTAAACGCAGAATCGTCCATAGATTTGCATTGTGCTCTTAGAATTGATCTATCTTCAGTATTATAGGAGCTATCGCAATTGTCATATATTTGCTCTAAAAAAAATGCATGAATTATAGTTCATGGATTTTGCGATTTCTACAAAAAATGGATTTCTCATTTAAAAGGCATAATAAACGCAGAATCGACCATTGATTCGCATTGTGCACTTAGAATTGATCTATAATAATTATTATAGGAGCTATCGCAATTGTCATATATTTGCTCTAAACAAATGCATGAATTATAGTTCATGGATTTTGCGATTTCTACAAAAAATGGATTTCTCATTTAAAAGGCATAATAAACGCAGAATCGACAATAGATTCGCATTGTGCTCTTGGAATTAATCTATAATAAGTATTATAGGAGCTATCGCAATTGTCATATGTTTGTTCTAAAAAAATGCATGAATTATAGTTCACGGATTTTGCAATTTCTACAAAAAATTGATTTCTCATTTAAAAGGCATAATAAACGCACAATCGACCATAGATTCACATTGTGCACTTAGAATTGATCTATAATAAGTATAATAAGTATTATAGGTGCTATCGCAATTGTCATATATTTGCTCTAAAAAAATGCATGAATTATAGTTCATGAATTTTGCGATTTCTACAAAAAATGGATTTCTCATTTAAAAGGCATAATAAACGCAGAATCGACGATAGATTCGCATTGTGCACTTAGATTTGATCTATAATATGTAATATAGGAGCTATCGCAATTGTCATATATTTGCTCTAAAAAAAAAATGAATGGATTATAGTTCATGGATTTTGCGATTTCTACAAAAAATGGATTTCACATTTAAAAAACATACTAAACGCAGAATCGACCATAGATTCGCATTGTGCACTTAGAATTGATCTATAATAAGTATTATAGGAGCTATCGCAATTGTCATATATTTGCTCTAAAAAAAATGCATGAATTATAGTTCATGGATTTTGCGATTTCTACAAAAAATGGATTTCTCATTTAAAAGGCATAATAAACGCAGAATCGACGATAGATTCGCATTGTGCACTTAGATTTGATCTATAATATGTAATATAGGAGCTATCGCAATTGTCATATATTTGCTCTAAAAATAATGAATGGATTATAGTTCATGGATTTTGCGATTTCTACAAAAAATGGATTTCTCATTTAAAAGGCATAATAAACGCAGAATCGACGACAGATTCGCATTGTGCACTTAGATTTGATCTATAATAAGTATTATAGGAGCTATCGCAATTGTCATATATTTGCTCTAAAAAAATGCATGAATTATAGTTCATGGATTTTGCGATTTCTACAAAAAATGGATTTCTCATTTAAATGGCATAATAAACGCAGAATCGATCATAGATTCGCATTGTGCTCTTAGATTTGATCTATAATAAGTATTATAGGAGCTATCGCAATTGTCATATATTTGCTCTAAAAAAAATGCATGAATTATAGTTCATGGATTTTGCGATTTCTACAAAAAATGGATTTCTCATTTAAAAGGCATAATAAACGCAGAATCGACGATAGATTCGCATTGTTCACTTAGAATTGATCTATAATAAGTATTATAGGAGCTATCGCGATTGTCATATATTTGCTCTAAAAAAAATGCATGAATTATAGTTCATGGATTTTGCGATTTCTACAAAAAATGGATTTCTCATTTAAATGGCATAATGAACGCAGAATCGATCATAGATTCGCATTGTGCTCTTAGATTTGATCTATAATAAGTATTATAGGAGCTATCGCAATTGTCATATATTTGCTCTAAAAAAAATGCATGAATTATAGTTCATGGATTTTGCGATTTCTACAAAAAATGGATTTCTCATTTAAAAGGCATAATAAACGCAGAATCGACGATAGATTCGCATTGTTCACTTAGAATTGATCTATAATAAGTATTATAGGAGCTATCGCAATTGTCATATATTTGCTCTAAAAAAAATGCATGAATTAAAGTTCATGGATTTTGCGATTTCTACAAAAAATGGATTTCTCATTTAAAAGGCATAATAAACGCAGAATCGACGACAGATTGGCATTGTGCACTTAGATTTGATCTATAATAAGTATTATAGGAGCTATCGCAATTGTCATATATTTGCTCTAAAAAAAATGCATGAATTATAGATCATGGATTTTGCGATTTCAACAAAAAATGGATTTCACATTTAAAAAACATACTAAACGCAGAATCGACCATAGATTCGCATTGTGCTCTCAGAATTGATCTATAATAAGTATTATAGGAGCTATCGCAATTGTCATATATTTGCTCTAAAAAAATGCATGAATTAGAGTTCATGGATTTTGCGATTTCTACAAAAAATGGATTTCTCATTTAAAAGGCATAATAAACGCAGAATCGACCTTAGATTCGCATTGTGCTCTTAGAATTGATCTATAATAAGTTTTATAGGAGATATCGCAATTGTCATATATTTGCTCTAAAAAAATGCATGAATTATAGTTCATGGATTTTGCGATTTCTACAAAAAATGGATTTCACATTTAAAAAAAATACTAAACGTAGAATCGACCATAGATTCGCATTGTGCTCTTAGAATTGATCTATAATAAGTATTATAGGAGCTATCGCAATTGTCATATATTTGCTCTAAAAAAATGCATTAATTATAGTTCATGGATTTTGCGATTTCTACAAAAAATGGATTTCACATTTAAAAAGCATACTAAACGCAGAATCGTCCATAGATTCGCATTGTGCTCTTAGAATTGATCTATCTTCAGTATTATAGGAGCTATCGCAATTGTCATATATTTGCTCTAAAAAAATGCATGAATTATAGTTCATGGATTTTGCAATTTCTACAAAAAATGGATTTCTCATTTAAAAGGCATAATAAACGCACAATCGACCATAGATTCGCATTGTGCTCTTAGAATTGATCTATAATAAGTATAATAAGTATTATAGGTGCTATCGCAATTGTCATATATTTGCTCTAAAAAAATGCATGAATTATAGTTCATGGATTTTGCGATTTCTACAAAAAATGGATTTCTCATTTAAAAGGCATAATAAACGCAGAATCGACCTTAGATTCGTATTGTGCTCTTAGAATTGATCTATAATAAGTTTTATAGGAGATATCGCAATTGTCATATATTTGCTCTAAAAAAATGCATGAATTATAGTTCATGGATTTTGCGATTTCTACAAAAAATGGATTTCACATTTAAAAAAAATACTAAACGCAGAATCGACCATAGATTCGCATTGTGCTCTTAGAATTGATCTTTAATAAGTATTATAGGAGCTATCGCAATTGTCATATATTTGCTCTAAAAAAATGCATGAATTAGAGTTCATGGATCTTGCGATTTCTACAAAAAATGGATTTCTCATTTAAATGGCATAATAAACGCAGAATCGATCATAGATTCGCATTGTGCTCTTAGATTTGATCTATAATAAGTATTATAGGAGCTATCGCAATTGTCATATATTTGCTCTAAAAAAAATGCATGAATTATAGTTCATGGATTTTGCGATTTCTACAAAAAATGGATTTCTCATTTAAAAGGCATAATAAACGCAGAATCGACCATAGAATCGCATTGTGCTCTTAGAATTAATCCATATTAAGTATTATAGGAGCTATCGCAATTGTCATATATTTGCTCTAAAATAAATGCATGAATTATAGTTCATGGATTTTGCAATTTCTACAAAAAATGGATTTCTCATTAAAAAGGCATAATAAATGCACAATCGACCATAGATTCGCATTGTGCTCTTAGAATTGATCTATAATAAGTATAATAAGTATTATAGGTGCTATCGCAATTGTCATATATTTGCTCTAAAAAAATGCATGAATTATAGTTCATGGATTTTGCGATTTCTACAAAAAATGGATTTCACATGTAAAAAAAATACTAAACGCAGAATCGACCATAGATTCGCATTGTGCTCTTAGAATTGATCTATAATAAGTATTATAGGAGCTATCGCAATTGTCATATATTTGCTCTAAAAAAATGCATGAATTAGAGTTCATGGATTTTGCGATTTCTACAAAAAATGGATTTCACATTTAAAAAGCATACTAAACGCAGAATCGTCCATAGATTTGCATTGTGCTCTTAGAATTGATCTATCTTCAGTATTATAGGAGCTATCGCAATTGTCATATATTTGCTCTAAAAAAAATGCATGAATTATAGTTCATGGATTTTGCGATTTCTACAAAAAATGGATTTCTCATTTAAAAGGCATAATAAACGCAGAATCGACCATTGATTCGCATTGTGCACTTAGAATTGATCTATAATAATTATTATAGGAGCTATCGCAATTGTCATATATTTGCTCTAAACAAATGCATGAATTATAGTTCATGGATTTTGCGATTTCTACAAAAAATGGATTTCTCATTTAAAAGGCATAATAAACGCAGAATCGACCATAGATTCGCATTGTGCTCTTAGAATTAATCTATAATAAGTATTATAGGAGCTATCGCAATTGTCATATATTTGCTCTAAAAAAAATGCATGAATTATAGTTCATGGATTTTGCGATTTCTACAAAAAATGGATTTCTTATTTAAAAGGCATAATAAACGCAGAATCGACGATAGATTCGCATTGTGCACTTAGAATTGATCTATAATAAGTATTATAGGAGCTATCGCAATTGTCATATATTTGCTCTAAAAAAATTGCATGAATTATAGTTCATGGATTTTGCGATTTCTACAAAAAATGGATTTCTCATTTAAAAGGCATAATAAACGCAGAATCGACCATTGATTCGCATTGTGCACTTAGAATTGATCTATAATAAGTATTATAGGAGCTATCGCAATTGTATATATTTGCTCTAAACAAATGCATGAATTATAGTTCATGGATTTTGCGATTTCTACAAAAAATGGATTTCTTATTTAAAAGGCATAATAAACGCAGAATCGAACATAGATTCACATTGTGCACTTAGAATTGATCTATAATAAGTATTATAGGAGCTATCGCAATTGTCATATATTTGCTATAAACAAATGCATGAATTATAGTTCATGGATTTTGCGATTTCTACAAAAAATGGATTTCTCATTTAAATGGCATAATAAACGCAGAATCGATCATAGATTCGCATTGTGCTCTTAGATTTGATCTATAATAAGTATTATAGGAGCTATCGCAATTGTCATATATTTGCTCTAAAAAAAATGCATGAATTATAGTTCATGGATTTTGCGATTTCTACAAAAAATGGATTTCTCATTTAAAAGGCATAATAAACGCAGAATCGACGATAGATTCGCATTGTGCACTTAGAATTGATCTATAATAAGTATTATAGGAGCTATCGCAATTGTCATATATTTGCTATAAACAAATGCATGAATTATAGTTCATGGATTTTGCGATTTCTACAAAAAATGGATTTCTCATTTAAATGGCATAATAAACGCAGAATCGATCATAGATTCGCATTGTGCTCTTAGATTTGATCTATAATAAGTATTATAGGAGCTATCGCAATTGTCATATATTTGCTCTAAAAAAAATGCATGAATTATAGTTCATGGATTTTGCGATTTCTACAAAAAATGGATTTCACATTTAAAAAAAATACTAAACGTAGAATCGACCATAGATTCGCATTGTGCTCTTAGAATTGATCTATAATAAGTATTATAGGAGCTATCGCAATTGTCATATATTTGCTCTAAAAAAATGCATTAATTATAGTTCATGGATTTTGCGATTTCTACAAAAAATGGATTTCACATTTAAAAAGCATACTAAACGCAGAATCGTCCATAGATTCGCATTGTGCTCTTAGAATTGATCTATCTTCAGTATTATAGGAGCTATCGCAATTGTCATATATTTGCTCTAAAAAAATGCATGAATTATAGTTCATGGATTTTGCAATTTCTACAAAAAATGGATTTCTCATTTAAAAAGCATAATAAACGCACAATCGACCATAGATTCGCATTGTGCTCTTAGAATTGATCTATAATAAGTATAATAAGTATTATAGGTGCTATCGCAATTGTCATATATTTGCTCTAAAAAAATGCATGAATTATAGTTCATGGATTTTGCGATTTCTACAAAAAATGGATTTCTCATTTAAAAGGCATAATAAACGCAGAATCGACCTTAGATTCGCATTGTGCTCTTAGAATTGATCTATAATAAGTTTTATAGGAGATATCGCAATTGTCATATATTTGCTCTAAAAAAATGCATGAATTATAGTTCATGGATTTTGCGATTTCTACAAAAAATGGATTTCACATTTAAAAAAAATACTAAACGCAGAATCGACCATAGATTCGCATTGTGCTCTTAGAATTGATCTTTAATAAGTATTATAGGAGCTATCGCAATTGTCATATATTTGCTCTAAAAAAATGCATGAATTAGAGTTCATGGATCTTGCGATTTCTACAAAAAATGGATTTCTCATTTAAATGGCATAATAAACGCAGAATCGATCATAGATTCGCATTGTGCTCTTAGATTTGATCTATAATAAGTATTATAGGAGCTATCGCAATTGTCATATATTTGCTCTAAAAAAAATGCATGAATTATAGTTCATGGATTTTGCGATTTCTACAAAAAATGGATTTCTCATTTAAAAGGCATAATAAACGCAGAATCGACCATAGAATCGCATTGTGCTCTTAGAATTAATCCATATTAAGTATTATAGGAGCTATCGCAATTGTCATATATTTGCTCTAAAATAAATGCATGAATTATAGTTCATGGATTTTGCAATTTCTACAAAAAATGGATTTCTCATTAAAAAGGCATAATAAATGCACAATCGACCATAGATTCGCATTGTGCTCTTAGAATTGATCTATAATAAGTATAATAAGTATTATAGGTGCTATCGCAATTGTCATATATTTGCTCTAAAAAAATGCATGAATTATAGTTCATGGATTTTGCGATTTCTACAAAAAATGGATTTCACATGTAAAAAAAATACTAAACGCAGAATCGACCATAGATTCGCATTGTGCTCTTAGAATTGATCTATAATAAGTATTATAGGAGCTATCGCAATTGTCATATATTTGCTCTAAAAAAATGCATGAATTAGAGTTCATGGATTTTGCGATTTCTACAAAAAATGGATTTCACATTTAAAAAGCATACTAAACGCAGAATCGTCCATAGATTTGCATTGTGCTCTTAGAATTGATCTATCTTCAGTATTATAGGAGCTATCGCAATTGTCATATATTTGCTCTAAAAAAAATGCATGAATTATAGTTCATGGATTTTGCGATTTCTACAAAAAATGGATTTCTCATTTAAAAGGCATAATAAACGCAGAATCGACCATTGATTCGCATTGTGCACTTAGAATTGATCTATAATAATTATTATAGGAGCTATCGCAATTGTCATATATTTGCTCTAAACAAATGCATGAATTATAGTTCATGGATTTTGCGATTTCTACAAAAAATGGATTTCTCATTTAAAAGGCATAATAAACGCAGAATCGACCATAGATTCGCATTGTGCTCTTAGAATTAATCTATAATAAGTATTATAGGAGCTATCGCAATTGTCATATATTTGCTCTAAAAAAAATGCATGAATTATAGTTCATGGATTTTGCGATTTCTACAAAAAATGGATTTCTTATTTAAAAGGCATAATAAACGCAGAATCGACGATAGATTCGCATTGTGCACTTAGAATTGATCTATAATAAGTATTATAGGAGCTATCGCAATTGTCATATATTTGCTCTAAAAAAATTGCATGAATTATAGTTCATGGATTTTGCGATTTCTACAAAAAATGGATTTCTCATTTAAAAGGCATAATAAACGCAGAATCGACCATTGATTCGCATTGTGCACTTAGAATTGATCTATAATAAGTATTATAGGAGCTATCGCAATTGTATATATTTGCTCTAAACAAATGCATGAATTATAGTTCATGGATTTTGCGATTTCTACAAAAAATGGATTTCTTATTTAAAAGGCATAATAAACGCAGAATCGAACATAGATTCACATTGTGCACTTAGAATTGATCTATAATAAGTATTATAGGAGCTATCGCAATTGTCATATATTTGCTATAAACAAATGCATGAATTATAGTTCATGGATTTTGCGATTTCTACAAAAAATGGATTTCTCATTTAAATGGCATAATAAACGCAGAATCGATCATAGATTCGCATTGTGCTCTTAGATTTGATCTATAATAAGTATTATAGGAGCTATCGCAATTGTCATATATTTGCTCTAAAAAAAATGCATGAATTATAGTTCATGGATTTTGCGATTTCTACAAAAAATGGATTTCTCATTTAAAAGGCATAATAAACGCAGAATCGACGATAGATTCGCATTGTGCACTTAGAATTGATCTATAATAAGTATTATAGGAGCTATCGCAATTGTCATATATTTGCTCTAAAAAAAATGCATGAATTAAAGTTCATGGATTTTGCGATTTCTACAAAAAATGGATTTCTCATTTAAAAGGCATAATAAACGCAGAATCGACCATAGATTCGCATTGTGCACTTAGAATTGATCTATAATAAGTATTATAGGAGCTATAACTATTGTCATATATTTGCTCTAAAAAAAATGCATGAATTATAGTTCATGGATTTTGCGATTTCTACAAAAAATGGATTTCTCATTTAAAAGGCATAATAAACGCAGAATCGACGATAGATTCGCATTGTGCACTTAGATTTGATCTATAATAAGTATTATAGGAGCTATCGCAATTGTCATATATTTGCTCTAAAAAAAATGCATGAATTATAGTTCATGGATTTTGCGATTTCTACAAAAAATGGATTTCTCATTTAAAAAAAATACTAAACGCTGAATCGACCATAGATTCGCATTGTGCTCTTAGAATTGATCTATAATAAGTATTATAGGAGCTATCGCTATTGTCATATATTTGCTCTAAAAAAATGCATGAATTATAGTTCATGGATTTTGCGATTTCTACAAAAAATGGATTTCACATTTAAAAAGCATACTAAACGCAGAATCGACCATAGATTCGCATTATGCTCTTAGAATTGATCTATAATCAGTATTATAGGAGCTATCGCAATTGTCATATATTTGCTCTAAAAAAAATGCATGAATTATAGATCATGGATTTTGCGATTTCTACAAAAAATGGATTTCACATTTAAAAAACATACTAAACGCAGAATCGACCATAGATTCGCATTGTGCTCTCAGAATTGATCTATAATAAGTATTATAGGAGCTATCGCAATTGTCATATATTTGCTCTAAAATAATGCATGAATTAGAGTTCATGGATTTTGCGATTTCTACAAAAAATGGATTTCTCATTTAAAAGGCATAATAAACGCAGAATCGTCCATAGATTCGCATTGTGCTCTTAGAATTGATCTATCTTCAGTATTATAGGAGCTATCGCAATTGTCATATATTTGCTCTAAACAAATGCATGAATTATAGTTCATGGATTTTGCAATTTCTACAAAAAATGGATTTCTCATTTAAAAGGCATAATAAACGCACAATCGACCATAGATTCGCATTGTGCTCTTAGAATTGATCTATAATAAGTATAATAAGTATTATAGGTGCTATCGCTATTGTCATATATTTGCTCTAAAAAAATGCATGAATTATAGTTCATGGATTTTGCGATTTCTACAAAAAATGGATTTCTCATTTAAAAGGCATAATAAACGCAGAATCGACCTTAGATTCGCATTGTGCTCTTAGAATTGATCTATAATAAGTTTTATAGGAGATATCGCAATTGTCATATATTTGCTCTAAAAAAATGCATGAATTATTGTTCATGGATTTTGCGATTTCTACAAAAAATGGATTTCACATTTAAAAAAAATACTAAACGCAGAATCGACCATAGATTCGCATTGTGCTCTTAGAATTGATCTTTAATAAGTATTATAGGAGCTATCGCAATTGTCATATATTTGCTCTAAAAAAATGCATGAATTATAGTTCATGGATTTTGCGATTTCTACAAAAAATGGATTTCTCATTTAAAAAGCATAAATAACGTAGAATAGACCGTAGATTCGCATTGTGCTCTTAGAATTGATCTATAATAAGTATTATAGGAGCTATCGCAATTGTCATATATTTGCTCTAAAAAAATGCATGAATTAGAGTTCATGGATCTTGCGATTTCTACAAAAAATGGATTTCACATTTAAAAAGCATACTAAACGCAGAATCGTCCATAGATTCGCATTGTGCTCTTAGAATTGATCTATCTTCAGTATTATAGGAGCTATCGCAATTGTCATATATTTGCTCTAAAAAAAATGCATGAATTATAGTTCATGGATTTTGCGATTTCTACAAAAAATGGATTTCACATTTAAAAAAAATACTAAACGCAGAATCGACCATAGATTCGCATTGTGCTCTTAGAATTGATCTATATTAAGTATTATAGGAGCTATCGCAATTGTCATATATTTGCTCTAAAAAAATGCATGAATTAGAGTTCATGGATCTTGCGATTTCTACAAAAAATGGATTTCTCATTTAAATGGCATAATAAACGCAGAATCGATCATAGATTCGCATTGTGCTCTTAGATTTGATCTATAATAAGTATTATAGGAGCTATCGCAATTGTCATATATTTGCTCTAAAAAAAATGCATGAATTATAGTTCATGGATTTTGCGATTTCTACAAAAAATGGATTTCTCATTTAAAAGGCATAATAAACGCAGAATCGACCATAGAATCGCATTGTGCTCTTAGAATTGATCTATAATAAGTTTTATACGAGATATCGCAATTGTCATATATTTGCTCTAAACAAATGCATGAATTATAGTTCATGGATTTTGCGATTTCTACAAAAAATGGATTTCACATGTAAAAAAAATACTAAACGCAGAATCGACCATAGATTCGCATTGTGCTCTTAGAATTGATCTATAATAAGTATTATAGGAGCTATCGCAATTGTCATATATTTGCTCTAAAAAAATGCATGAATTAGAGTTCATGGATTTTGCGATTTCTACAAAAAATGGATTTCACATTTAAAAAGCATACTAAACGCAGAATCGTCCATAGATTTGCATTGTGCTCTTAGAATTGATCTATCTTCAGTATTATAGGAGCTATCGCAATTGTCATATATTTGCTCTAAAAAAAATGCATGAATTATAGTTCATGGATTTTGCGATTTCTACAAAAAATGGATTTCTCATTTAAAAGGCATAATAAACGCAGAATCGACCATTGATTCGCATTGTGCACTTAGAATTGATCTATAATAATTATTATAGGAGCTATCGCAATTGTCATATATTTGCTCTAAACAAATGCATGAATTATAGTTCATGGATTTTGCGATTTCTACAAAAAATGGATTTCTCATTTAAAAGGCATAATAAACGCAGAATCGACCATAGATTCGCATTGTGCTCTTAGAATTAATCTATAATAAGTATTATAGGAGCTATCGCAATTGTCATATATTTGCTCTAAAAAAATGCATGAATTATAGTTCATGGATTTTGCGATTTCTACAAAAAATGGATTTCTTATTTAAAAGGCATAATAAACGCAGAATCGACGATAGATTCGCATTGTGCACTTAGAATTGATCTATAATAAGTATTATAGGAGCTATCGCAATTGTCATATATTTGCTCTAAAAAAATTGCATGAATTATAGTTCATGGATTTTGCGATTTCTACAAAAAATGGATTTCTCATTTAAAAGGCATAATAAACGCAGAATCGACCATAGAATCGCATTGTGCTCTTAGAATTAATCCATATTAAGTATTATAGGAGCTATCGCAATTGTCATATATTTGCTCTAAAATAAATGCATGAATTATAGTTCATGGATTTTGCAATTTCTACAAAAAATGGATTTCTCATTAAAAAGGCATAATAAATGCACAATCGACCATAGATTCGCATTGTGCTCTTAGAATTGATCTATAATAAGTATAATAAGTATTATAGGTGCTATCGCAATTGTCATATATTTGCTCTAAAAAAATGCATGAATTATAGTTCATGGATTTTGCGATTTCTACAAAAAATGGATTTCTCATTTAAAAGGCATAATAAACGCAGAATCGACCTTAGATTCGCATTGTGCTCTTAGAATTGATCTATAATAAGTTTTATACGAGATATCGCAATTGTCATATATTTGCTCTAAACAAATGCATGAATTATAGTTCATGGATTTTGCGATTTCTACAAAAAATGGATTTCACATGTAAAAAAAATACTAAACGCAGAATCGACCATAGATTCGCATTGTGCTCTTAGAATTGATCTATAATAAGTATTATAGGAGCTATCGCAATTGTCATATATTTGCTCTAAAAAAATGCATGAATTAGAGTTCATGGATTTTGCGATTTCTACAAAAAATGGATTTCACATTTAAAAAGCATACTAAACGCAGAATCGTCCATAGATTTGCATTGTGCTCTTAGAATTGATCTATCTTCAGTATTATAGGAGCTATCGCAATTGTCATATATTTGCTCTAAAAAAAATGCATGAATTATAGTTCATGGATTTTGCGATTTCTACAAAAAATGGATTTCTCATTTAAAAGGCATAATAAACGCAGAATCGACCATTGATTCGCATTGTGCACTTAGAATTGATCTATAATAATTATTATAGGAGCTATCGCAATTGTCATATATTTGCTCTAAACAAATGCATGAATTATAGTTCATGGATTTTGCGATTTCTACAAAAAATGGATTTCTCATGTAAAAGGCATATTAAACGCAGAATCGACCATAGATTCGCATTGTGCTCTTAGAATTATTCTATAATAAGTATTATAGGAGCTATCGCAATTGTCATATATTTGCTCTAAAAAAAATGCATGAATTATAGTTCATGGATTTTGCGATTTCTACAAAAAATGGATTTCTTATTTAAAAGGCATAATAAACGCAGAATCGACGATAGATTCGCATTGTGCACTTAGAATTGATCTATAATAAGTATTATAGGAGCTATCGCAATTGTCATATATTTGCTCTAAAAAAATTGCATGAATTATAGTTCATGGATTTTGCGATTTCTACAAAAAATGGATTTCTCATTTAAAAGGCATAATAAACGCAGAATCGACCATTGATTCGCATTGTGCACTTAGAATTGATCTATAATAAGTATTATAGGAGCTATCGCAATTGTATATATTTGCTCTAAACAAATGCATGAATTATAGTTCATGGATTTTGCGATTTCTACAAAAAATGGATTTCTTATTTAAAAGGCATAATAAACGCAGAATCGACCATAGATTCACATTGTGCACTTAGAATTGATCTATAATAAGTATTATAGGAGCTATCGCAATTGTCATATATTTGCTATAAACAAATGCATGAATTATAGTTCATGGATTTTGCGATTTCTACAAAAAATGGATTTCTCATTTAAATGGCATAATAAACGCAGAATCGATCATAGATTCGCATTGTGCTCTTAGATTTGATCTATAATAAGTATTATAGGAGCTATCGCAATTGTCATATATTTGCTCTAAAAAAAATGCATGAATTATAGTTCATGGATTTTGCGATTTCTACAAAAAATGGATTTCTCATTTAAAAGGCATAATAAACGCAGAATCGACGATAGATTCGCATTGTGCACTTAGAATTGATCTATAATAAGTATTATAGGAGCTATCGCAATTGTCATATATTTGCTCTAAAAAAAATGCATGAATTAAAGTTCATGGATTTTGCGATTTCTACAAAAAATGGATTTCTCATTTAAAAGGCATAATAAACGCAGAATCGACCATAGATTCGCATTGTGCACTTAGAATTGATCTATAATAAGTATTATAGGAGCTATAACTATTGTCATATATTTGCTCTAAAAAAAATGCATGAATTATAGTTCATGGATTTTGCAATTTCTACAAAAAATGGATTTCTCATTTAAAAGGCATAATAAACGCAGAATCGACGATAGATTCGCATTGTGCACTTAGATTTGATCTATAATAAGTATTATAGGAGCTATCGCAATTGTCATATATTTGCTCTAAAAAAAATGCATGAATTATAGTTCATGGATTTTGCGATTTCTACAAAAAATGGATTTCTCATTTAAAAGGCATACTAAACGCTGAATCGACCATAGATTCGCATTGTGCTCTTAGAATTGATCTATAATAAGTATTATAGGAGCTATCGCTATTGTCATATATTTGCTCTAAAAAAATGCATGAATTATAGTTCATGGATTTTGCGATTTCTACAAAAAATGGATTTCACATTTAAAAAGCATACTAAACGCAGAATCGACCATAGATTCGCATTATGCTCTTAGAATTGATCTATAATCAGTATTATAGGAGCTATCGCAATTGTCATATATTTGCTCTAAAAAAAATGCATGAATTATAGATCATGGATTTTGCGATTTCTACAAAAAATGGATTTCACATTTAAAAAACATACTAAACGCAGAATCGACCATAGATTCGCATTGTGCTCTCAGAATTGATCTATAATAAGTATTATAGGAGCTATCGCAATTGTCATATATTTGCTCTAAAATAATGCATGAATTAGAGTTCATGGATTTTGCGATTTCTACAAAAAATGGATTTCTCATTTAAAAGGCATAATAAACGCAGAATCGTCCATAGATTCGCATTGTGCTCTTAGAATTGATCTATCTTCAGTATTATAGGAGCTATCGCAATTGTCATATATTTGCTCTAAAAAAATGCATGAATTATAGTTCATGGATTTTGCAATTTCTACAAAAAATGGATTTCTCATTTAAAAGGCATAATAAACGCACAATCGACCATAGATTCGCATTGTGCTCTTAGAATTGATCTATAATAAGTATAATAAGTATTATAGGTGCTATCGCTATTGTCATATATTTGCTCTAAAAAAATGCATGAATTATAGTTCATGGATTTTGCGATTTCTACAAAAAATGGATTTCTCATTTAAAAGGCATAATAAACGCAGAATCGACCTTAGATTCGCATTGTGCTCTTAGAATTGATCTATAATAAGTATTATAGGAGATATCGCAATTGTCATATATTTGCTCTAAAAAAATGCATGAATTATTGTTCATGGATTTTGCGATTTCTACAAAAAATGGATTTCACATTTAAAAAAAATACTAAACGCAGAATCGACCATAGATTCGCATTGTGCTCTTAGAATTGATCTTTAATAAGTATTATAGGAGCTATCGCAATTGTCATATATTTGCTCTAAAAAAATGCATGAATTATAGTTCATGGATTTTGCGATTTCTACAAAAAATGGATTTCTCATTTAAAAAGCATAAATAACGTAGAATAGACCGTAGATTCGCATTGTGCTCTTAGAATTGATCTATAATAAGTATTATAGGAGCTATCGCAATTGTCATATATTTGCTCTAAAAAAATGCATGAATTAGAGTTCATGGATCTTGCGATTTCTACAAAAAATGGATTTCACATTTAAAAAGCATACTAAACGCAGAATCGTCCATAGATTCGCATTGTGCTCTTAGAATTGATCTATCTTCAGTATTATAGGAGCTATCGCAATTGTCATATATTTGCTGTAAAAAAAATGCATGAATTATAGTTAATGGATTTTGCGATTTCTACAAAAAATGGATTTCACATTTAAAAAAAATACTAAACGCAGAATCGACCATAGATTCGCATTGTGCTCTTAGAATTGATCTATAATAAGTATTATAGGAGCTATCGCAATTGTCATATATTTGCTCTAAAAAAATGCATGAATTAGAGTTCATGGATCTTGCGATTTCTACAAAAAATGGATTTCTCATTTAAATGGCATAATAAACGCAGAATCGATCATAGATTCGCATTGTGCTCTTAGATTTGATCTATAATAAGTATTATAGGAGCTATCGCAATTGTCATATATTTGCTCTAAAAAAAATGCATGAATTATAGTTCATGGATTTTGCGATTTCTACAAAAAATGGATTTCTCATTTAAAAGGCATAATAAACGCAGAATCGACCATAGAATCGCATTGTGCTCTTAGAATTAATCCATATTAAGTATTATAGGAGCTATCGCAATTGTCATATATTTGCTCTAAAATAAATGCATGAATTATAGTTCATGGATTTTGCAATTTCTACAAAAAATGGATTTCTCATTAAAAAGGCATAATAAATGCACAATCGACCATAGATTCGCATTGTGCTCTTAGAATTGATCTATAATAAGTATAATAAGTATTATAGGTGCTATCGCAATTGTCATATATTTGCTCTAAAAAAATGCATGAATTATAGTTCATGGATTTTGCGATTTCTACAAAAAATGGATTTCTCATTTAAAAGGCATAATAAACGCAGAATCGACCTTAGATTCGCATTGTGCTCTTAGAATTGATCTATAATAAGTTTTATACGAGATATCGCAATTGTCATATATTTGCTCTAAACAAATGCATGAATTATAGTTCATGGATTTTGCGATTTCTACAAAAAATGGATTTCACATGTAAAAAAAATACTAAACGCAGAATCGACCATAGATTCGCATTGTGCTCTTAGAATTGATCTATAATAAGTATTATAGGAGCTATCGCAATTGTCATATATTTGCTCTAAAAAAATGCATGAATTAGAGTTCATGGATTTTGCGATTTCTACAAAAAATGGATTTCACATTTAAAAAGCATACTAAACGCAGAATCGTCCATAGATTTGCATTGTGCTCTTAGAATTGATCTATCTTCAGTATTATAGG
The DNA here is from genome assembly GCA_036971475.1 of Prosapia bicincta. NCBI lineage: Eukaryota > Metazoa > Arthropoda > Insecta > Hemiptera > Cercopidae > Prosapia > Prosapia bicincta. The sequence goes on from JBAIZL010000369.1 coordinate 4,547,870, forward strand.
AGCTATCGCAATTGTCATATATTTGCTCTAAAAAAAATGCATGAATTATAGTTCATGGATTTTGCGATTTCTACAAAAAATGGATTTCTCATTTAAAAGGCATAATAAACGCAGAATCGACCATTGATTCGCATTGTGCACTTAGAATTGATCTATAATAATTATTATAGGAGCTATCGCAATTGTCATATATTTGCTCTAAACAAATGCATGAATTATAGTTCATGGATTTTGCGATTTCTACAAAAAATGGATTTCTCATTTAAAAGGCATAATAAACGCAGAATCGACCATAGATTCGCATTGTGCTCTTAGAATTAATCTATAATAAGTATTATAGGAGCTATCGCAATTGTCATATATTTGCTCTAAAAAAATGCATGAATTATAGTTCATGGATTTTGCGATTTCTACAAAAAATGGATTTCTTATTTAAAAGGCATAATAAACGCAGAATCGACGATAGATTCGCATTGTGCACTTAGAATTGATCTATAATAAGTATTATAGGAGCTATCGCAATTGTCATATATTTGCTCTAAAAAAATTGCATGAATTATAGTTCATGGATTTTGCGATTTCTACAAAAAATGGATTTCTCATTTAAAAGGCATAATAAACGCAGAATCGACCATTGATTCGCATTGTGCACTTAGAATTGATCTATAATAAGTATTATAGGAGCTATCGCAATTGTATATATTTGCTCTAAACAAATGCATGAATTATAGTTCATGGATTTTGCGATTTCTACAAAAAATGGATTTCCTATTTAAAAGGCATAATAAACGCAGAATCGACCATAGATTCACATTGTGCACTTATAATTGATCTATAATAAGTATTATAGGAGCTATCGCAATTGTCATATATTTGCTATAAACAAATGCATGAATTATAGTTCATGGATTTTGCGATTTCTACAAAAATGGATTTCACATTTAAAAGTCATAATAAACGCAGAATCGACCATAGATTCGCATTGTGCACTTAGAATTGATCTATAATAAGTATTATAGGAGCTATCGCTATTGTCATATATTTGCTCTAAAAAAATGCATGAATTATAGTTCATGGATTTTGCGATTTCTACAAAAATTGGATTTCACATTTAAAAAGCATACTAAACGCAGAATCGACCATAGATTCGCATTGTGCTCTTAGAATTGATCTATAATCAGTATTATAGGAGCTATCGCAATTGTCATATATTTGCTCTAAAAAAAATGCATGAATTATAGTTCATGGATTTTGCGATTTCTACAAAAAATGGATTTCTCATTTAAATGGCATAATAAACGCAGAATCGATCATAGATTCGCATTGTGCTCTTAGATTTGATCTATAATAAGTATTATAGGAGCTATCGCAATTGTCATATATTTGCTCTAAAAAAAATGCATGAATTATAGTTCATGGATTTTGCGATTTCTACAAAAAATGGATTTCTCATTTAAAAGGCATAATAAACGCAGAATCGACGATAGATTCGCATTGTGCACTTAGAATTGATCTATAATAAGTATTATAGGAGCTATCGCAATTGTCATATATTTGCTCTAAAAAAAATGCATGAATTAAAGTTCATGGATTTTGCGATTTCTACAAAAAATGGATTTCTCATTTAAAAGGCATAATAAACGCAGAATCGACCATAGATTCGCATTGTGCACTTAGAATTGATCTATAATAAGTATTATAGGAGCTATAACTATTGTCATATATTTGCTCTAAAAAAAATGCATGAATTATAGTTCATGGATTTTGCGATTTCTACAAAAAATGGATTTCTCATTTAAAAGGCATAATAAACGCAGAATCGACGATAGATTCGCATTGTGCACTTAGATTTGATCTATAATAAATATTATAGGAGCTATCGCAATTGTCATATATTTGCTCTAAAAAAAATGCATGAATTATAGTTCATGGATTTTGCGATTTCTACAAAAAATGGATTTCTCATTTAAAAGGCATACTAAACGCTGAATCGACCATAGATTCGCATTGTGTTCTTAGAATTGATCTATAATAAGTATTATAGGAGCTATCGCTATTGTCATATATTTGCTCTAAAAAAATGCATGAATTATAGTTCATGGATTTTGCGATTTCTACAAAAAATGGATTTCACATTTAAAAAGCATACTAAACGCAGAATCGACCATAGATTCGCATTATGCTCTTAGAATTGATCTATAATCAGTATTATAGGAGCTATCGCAATTGTCATATATTTGCTCTAAAAAAAGTGCATTAATTATAGATCATGGATTTTGCGATTTCTACAAAAAAATGGATTTCACATTTAAAAAGCATACTAAACGCAGAATCGACCATAGATTCGCATTATGCTCTTAGAATTGATCTATAATCAGTATTATAGGAGCTATCGCAATTGTCATATATTTGCTCTAAAAAAAATGCATGAATTATAGATCATGGATTTTGCGATTTCTACAAAAAATGGATTTCACATTTAAAAAACATACTAAACGCAGAATAGACCGTAGATTCGCATTGTGCTCTCAGAATTGATCTATAATAAGTATTATAGGAGCTATCGCAATTGTCATATATTTGCTCTAAAAAAATGCATGAATTAGAGTTCATGGATTTTGCGATTTCTACAAAAAATGGATTTCTCATTTAAAAGGCATAATAAACGCAGAATCGACCTTAGATTCGCATTGTGCTCTCAGAATTGATCTATAATAAGTATTATAGGAGCTATCGCAATTGTCATATATTTGCTCTAAAAAAATGCATGAATTAGAGTTCATGGATTTTGCGATTTCTACAAAAAATGGATTTCTCATTTAAAAGGCATAATAAACGCAGAATCGACCTTAGATTCGCATTGTGCTCTTAGAATTGATCTATAATAAGTTTTATTGGAGATATCGCAATTGTCATATATTTGCTCTAAAAAAATGCATGAATTATAGTTCATGGATTTTGCGATTTCTACAAAAAATGGATTTCACATTTAAAAAAAATACTAAACGCAAAATCGACCATAGATTCGCATTGTGCTCTTAGAATTGATCTATAATAAGTATTATAGGAGCTATCGCAATTGTCATATATTTGCTCTATAAAAAATGCATTAATTATAGTTCATGGATTTTGCGATTTCTACAAAAAATGGATTTCACATTTAAAAAGCATACTAAACGCAGAATCGTCCATAGATTCGCATTGTGCTCTTAGAATTGATCTATCTTCAGTATTATAGGAGCTATCGCAATTGTCATATATTTGCTCTAAAAAAAATGCATGAATTATAGTTCATGGATTTTGCAATTTCTACAAAAAATGGATTTCTCATTTAAAAGGCATAATAAACGCACAATCGACCATAGATTCGCATTGTGCTCTTAGAATTGATCTATAATAAGTATAATAAGTATTATAGGTGCTATCGCAATTGTCATATATTTGCTCTAAAAAAATGCATGAATTATAGTTCATGGATTTTGCGATTTCTACAAAAAATGGATTTCTCATTTAAAAGGCATAATAAACGCAGAATCGACCATTGATTCGCATTGTGCACTTAGAATTGATCTATAATAAGTATTATAGGAGCTATCGCAATTGTATATATTTGCTCTAAACAAATGCATGAATTATAGTTCATGGATTTTGCGATTTCTACAAAAAATGGATTTCCTATTTAAAAGGCATAATAAACGCAGAATCGACCATAGATTCACATTGTGCACTTATAATTGATCTATAATAAGTATTATAGGAGCTATCGCAATTGTCATATATTTGCTATAAACAAATGCATGAATTATAGTTCATGGATTTTGCGATTTCTACAAAAATGGATTTCACATTTAAAAGTCATAATAAACGCAGAATCGACCATAGATTCGCATTGTGCACTTAGAATTGATCTATAATAAGTATTATAGGAGCTATCGCTATTGTCATATATTTGGTCTAAAAAAATGCATGAATTATAGTTCATGGATTTTGCGATTTCTACAAAAATTGGATTTCACATTTAAAAAGCATACTAAACGCAGAATCGACCATAGATTCGCATTGTGCTCTTAGAATTGATCTATAATCAGTATTATAGGAGCTATCGCAATTGTCATATATTTGCTCTAAAAAAAATGCATGAATTATAGTTCATGGATTTTGCGATTTCTACAAAAAATGGATTTCTCATTTAAATGGCATAATAAACGCAGAATCGATCATAGATTCGCATTGTGCTCTTAGATTTGATCTATAATAAGTATTATAGGAGCTATCGCAATTGTCATATATTTGCTCTAAAAAAAATGCATGAATTATAGTTCATGGATTTTGCGATTTCTACAAAAAATGGATTTCTCATTTAAAAGGCATAATAAACGCAGAATCGACGATAGATTCGCATTGTGCACTTAGAATTGATCTATAATAAGTATTATAGGAGCTATCGCAATTGTCATATATTTGCTCTAAAAAAAATGCATGAATTAAAGTTCATGGATTTTGCGATTTCTACAAAAAATGGATTTCTCATTTAAAAGGCATAATAAACGCAGAATCGACCATAGATTTGCATTGTGCACTTAGAATTGATCTATAATAAGTATTATAGGAGCTATAACTATTGTCATATATTTGCTCTAAAAAAAATGCATGAATTATAGTTCATGGATTTTGCGATTTCTACAAAAAATGGATTTCTCATTTAAAAGGCATAATAAACGCAGAATCGACGATAGATTCGCATTGTGCACTTAGATTTGATCTATAATAAATATTATAGGAGCTATCGCAATTGTCATATATTTGCTCTAAAAAAAATGCATGAATTATAGTTCATGGATTTTGCGATTTCTACAAAAAATGGATTTCTCATTTAAAAGGCATACTAAACGCTGAATCGACCATAGATTCGCATTGTGCTCTTAGAATTGATCTATAATAAGTATTATAGGAGCTATCGCTATTGTCATATATTTGCTCTAAAAAAATGCATGAATTATAGTTCATGGATTTTGCGATTTCTACAAAAAATGGATTTCACATTTAAAAAGCATACTAAACGCAGAATCGACCATAGATTCGCATTATGCTCTTAGAATTGATCTATAATCAGTATTATAGGAGCTATCGCAATTGTCATATATTTGCTCTAAAAAAAGTGCATTAATTATAGATCATGGATTTTGCGATTTCTACAAAAAAATGGATTTCACATTTAAAAAGCATACTAAACGCAGAATCGACCATAGATTCGCATTATGCTCTTAGAATTGATCTATAATCAGTATTATAGGAGCTATCGCAATTGTCATATATTTGCTCTAAAAAAAATGCATGAATTATAGATCATGGATTTTGCGATTTCTACAAAAAATGGATTTCACATTTAAAAAACATACTAAACGCAGAATAGACCGTAGATTCGCATTGTGCTCTCAGAATTGATCTATAATAAGCATTATAGGAGCTATCGCAATTGTCATATATTTGCTCTAAAAAAATGCATGAATTAGAGTTCATGGATTTTGCGATTTCTACAAAAAATGGATTTCTCATTTAAAAGGCATAATAAACGCAGAATCGACCTTAGATTCGCATTGTGCTCTCAGAATTGATCTATAATAAGTATTATAGGAGCTATCGCAATTGTCATATATTTGCTCTAAAAAAATGCATGAATTAGAGTTCATGGATTTTGCGATTTCTACAAAAAATGGATTTCTCATTTAAAAGGCATAATAAACGCAGAATCGACCTTAGATTCGCATTGTGCTCTTAGAATTGATCTATAATAAGTTTTATTGGAGATATCGCAATTGTCATATATTTGCTCTAAAAAAATGCATGAATTATAGTTCATGGATTTTGCGATTTCTACAAAAAATGGATTTCACATTTAAAAAAAATACTAAACGCAAAATCGACCATAGATTCGCATTGTGCTCTTAGAATTGATCTATAATAAGTATTATAGGAGCTATCGCAATTGTCATATATTTGCTCTATAAAAAATGCATTAATTATAGTTCATGGATTTTGCGATTTCTACAAAAAATGGATTTCACATTTAAAAAGCATACTAAACGCAGAATCGTCCATAGATTCGCATTGTGCTCTTAGAATTGATCTATCTTCAGTATTATAGGAGCTATCGCAATTGTCATATATTTGCTCTAAAAAAAATGCATGAATTATAGTTCATGGATTTTGCAATTTCTACAAAAAATGGATTTCTCATTTAAAAGGCATAATAAACGCACAATCGACCATAGATTCGCATTGTGCTCTTAGAATTGATCTATAATAAGTATAATAAGTATTATAGGTGCTATCGCAATTGCCATATATTTGCTCTAAAAAAATGCATGAATTATAGTTCATGGATTTTGCGATTTCTACAAAAAATGGATTTCTCATTTAAAAGGCATAATAAACGCAGAATCGACCTTAGATTCGCATTGTGCTCTTAGAATTGATCTATAATAAGTTTTATAGGAGATATCGCAATTGTCATATATTTGCTCTAAAAAAATGCATGAATTATAGTTCATGGATTTTGCGATTTCTACAAAAAATGGATTTCACATTTAAAAAAAATACTAAACGCAGAATCGACCATAGATTCGCATTGTGCTCTTAGAATTGATAAATAATAAGTATTATAGGAACTATCGCAATTGTCATATATTTGCTGTAAAAAAATGCATGAATTAGAGTTCATGGATCTTGCGATTTCTACAAAAAATGGATTTCACATTTAAAAAGCATACTAAACGCAGAATCGTCCATAGATTTGCATTGTGCTCTTAGAATTGATCTATCTTCAGTATTATAGGAGCTATCGCGATTGTCATATATTTGCTCTAAAAAAAATGCATGAATTATAGTTCATGGATTTTGCGATTTCTACAAAAAATGGATTTCTCATTTAAATGGCATAATAAACGCAGAATCGATCATAGATTCGCATTGTGCTCTTAGAGTTGATCTATAATAAGTATTATAGGAGCTATCGCAATTGTCATATATTTGCTCTAAATCAAATGCATGAATTATAGTTCATGGATTTTGCGATTTCTACAAAAAATGGATTTCTCATTGAAAAGGCATAATAAACGCAGAATCGACCATAGAATCGCATTGTGCTCTTAGAATTAATCCATATTAAGTATTATAGGAGCTATCGCAATTGTCATATATTTGCTCTAAAATAAATGCATGAATTATAGTTCATGGATTTTGCAATTTCTACAAAAAATGGATTTCTCATTTAAAAGGCATAATAAATGCACAATCGACCATAGATTCGCATTGTGCTCTTAGAATTGATCTATAATAAGTATAATAAGTATTATAGGTGCTATCGCAATTGTCATATATTTGCTCTAAAAAAATGCATGAATTATAGTTCATGGATTTTGCGATTTCTACAAAAAATGGATTTCTCATTTAAAAGGCATAATAAACGCAGAATCGACCTTAGATTCGCATTGTGCTCTTAGAATTGATCTATAATAAGTTTTATAGGAGATATCGCAATTGTCATATATTTGCTCTAAACAAATGCATGAATTATAGTTCATGGATTTTGCGATTTCTACAAAAAATGGATTTCACATGTAAAAAAAATACTAAACGCAGAATCGACCATAGATTCGCATTGTGCTCTTAGAATTGATCTATAATAAGTATTATAGGAGCTATCGCAATTGTCATATATTTGCTCTAAAAAAATGCATCAATTAGAGTTCATGGATTTTGCGATTTCTACAAAAAAGGGATTTCACATTTAAAAGGCATACTAAACGCAGAATCGTCCATAGATTTGCATTGTGCTCTTAGAATTGATCTATCTTCAGTATTATAGGAGCTATCGCAATTGTCATATATTTGCTCTAAAAAAAATGCATGAATTATAGTTCATGGATTTTGCGATTTCTACAAAAAATGGATTTCTCATTTAAAAGGCATAATAAACGCAGAATCGACCATTGATTCGCATTGTGCTCTTAGATTTGATCTATAATAAGTATTATAGGAGCTATCGCAATTGTCATATATTTGCTCTAAACAAATGCATGAATTATAGTTCATGGATTTTGCGATTTCTACAAAAAATGGATTTCTCATTTAAAAGGAATAATAAACGCAGAATCGACCTTAGATTCGCATTGTGCACTTAGAATTGATCTATAATTAGTATTATAGGAGCTATCGCAATTGTCATATATTTGCTCTAAAAAAATGCATGAATTATAGTTCATGGATTTTGCGATTTCTACAAAAAATGGATTTCTTATTTAAAAAGCACAATAAACGCGGAATCGACCATAGATTCGCAATGTGCACTTAGAATTGATCTATAATAAGTATTATAGGAGCTATGGCAATTGTCATATATTTGCTCTAAACAAATGCATGAATTATAGTTCATGGATTTTGCGATTTCTACAAAAAATGGATTTCTCATTTAAAAGGCATAATAAACGCAGAATCGACCTTAGATTCGCATTGTGCACTTAGAATTGATCTATAATTAGTATTATAGGAGCTATCGCAATTGTCATATATTTGCTCTAAAAAAATGCATGAATTATAGTTCATGGATTTTGCGATTTCTACAAAAAATGGATTTCTTATTTAAAAAGCACAATAAACGCGGAATCGACCATAGATTCGCAATGTGCACTTAGAATTGATCTATAATTAGTATTATAGGAGCTATCGCAATTGTCATATATTTGCTCTAAACAAATGCATGAATTATAGTTCATGGATTTTGCGATTTCTACAAAAAATGGATTTCTCATTTAAAAGGCATAATAAACGCAGAATCGACCTTAGATTCGCATTGTGCACTTAGAATTGATCTATAATTAGTATTATAGGAGCTATCGCAATTGTCATATATTTGCTCTAAAAAAATGCATGAATTATAGTTCATGGATTTTGCGATTTCTACAAAAAATGGATTTCTCATTTAAAAGGCATAATAACCGCAGAATCGACCTTAGATTCGCATTGTGCACTTAGAATTGATCTATAATTAGTATTATAGGAGCTATCGCAATTGTCATATATTTGCTCTAAACAAATGCATGAATTATAGTTCATGGATTTTGCGATTTCTACAAAAAATGGATTTCTCATTTAAAAGGCATAATAAACGTAGAATCGACCTTAGATTCGCATTGTGCACTTAGAATTGATCTATAATTAGTATTATAGGAGCTATCGCAATTGTCATATATTTGCTCTAAAAAAATGCATGAATTATAGTTCATGGATTTTGCGATTTCTACAAAAAATGGATTTCTTATTTAAAAAGCACAATAAACGCGGAATCGACCATAGATTCGCAATGTGCACTTAGAATTGATCTATAATAAGTATTATAGGAGCTATGGCAATTGTCATATATTTGCTCTAAACAAATGCATGAATTATAGTTCATGGATTTTGCGATTTCTACAAAAAATGGATTTCTTATTTAAAAAGCATAATAAACGCGGAATCGACCATAGATTCGCAATGTGCACTTAGAATTGATCTATAATAAGTATTATAGGAGCTATCGCAATTGTCATATATTTGCTCTAAAAAAATTGCATGAATTATAGTTCATGGATTTTGCGATTTCTACAAAAAATGGATTTCTTATTTAAAAGGCATAATAAACGCAGAATCGACCATAGATTCACATTGTGCACTTAGAATTGATCTATAATAAGTATTATAGGAGCTATCGCAATTGTCATATATTTGCTCTAAACAAATGCATGAATTATAGTTCATGGATTTTGCGATTTCTACAAAAAATGGATTTCTCATTTAAATGGCATAATAAACGCAGAATCGACCTTAGATTCGCATTGTGCACTTAGAATTGATCTATAATTAGTATTATAGGAGCTATCGCAATTGTCATATATTTGCTCTAAAAAAATGCATGAATTATAGTTCATGGATTTTGCGATTTCTACAAAAAATGGATTTCTTATTTAAAAAGCACAATAAACGCGGAATCGACCATAGATTCGCATTGTGCACTTAGAATTGATCTATAATAAGTATTATAGGAGCTATGGCAATTGTCATATATTTGCTCTAAACAAATGCATGAATTATAGTTCATGGATTTTGCGATTTCTACAAAAAATGGATTTCTTATTTAAAAAGCATAATAAACGCGGAATCGACCATAGATTCGCAATGTGCACTTAGAATTGATCTATAATAAGTATTATAGGAGCTATGGCAATTGTCATATATTTGCTCTAAACAAATGCATGAATTATAGTTCATGGATTTTGCGATTTCTACAAAAAATGGATTTCTTATTTAAAAAGCACAATAAACGCGGAATCGACCATAGATTCGCATTGTGCACTTAGAATTGATCTATAATAAGTATTATAGGAGCTATGGCAATTGTCATATATTTGCTCTAAACAAATGCATGAATTATAGTTCATGGATTTTGCGATTTCTACAAAAAATGGATTTCTTATTTAAAAAGCATAAATAACGTAGAATAGACCGTAGATTCGCAATGTGCACTTAGAATTGATCTATAATAAGTATTATAGGAGCTATGGCAATTGTCATATATTTGCTCTAAACAAATGCATGAATTATAGTTCATGGATTTTGCGATTTCTACAAAAAATGGATTTCTTATTTAAAAAGCATAAATAACGTAGAATAGACCGTAGATTCGCAATGTGCACTTAGAATTGATCTATAATAAGTATTATAGGAGCTATGGCAATTGTCATATATTTGCTCTAAACAAATGCATGAATTATAGTTCATGGATTTTGCGATTTCTACAAAAAATGGATTTCTTATTTAAAAAGCATAAATAACGTAGAATAGACCGTAGATTCGCAATGTGCACTTAGAATTGATCTATAATAAGTATTATAGGAGCTATGGCAATTGTCATATATTTGCTCTAAACAAATGCATGAATTATAGTTCATGGATTTTGCGATTTCTACAAAAAATGGATTTCTTATTTAAAAAGCATAATAAACGCGGAATCGACCATAGATTCGCAATGTGCACTTAGAATTGATCTATAATAAGTATTATAGGAGCTATCGCAATTGTCATATATTTGCTCTAAAAAAATTGCATGAATTATAGTTCATGGATTTTGCGATTTCTACAAAAAATGGATTTCTTATTTAAAAGGCATAATAAACGCAGAATCGACCATAGATTCACATTGTGCACTTAGAATTGATCTATAATAAGTATTATAGGAGCTATCGCAATTGTCATATATTTGCTCTAAACAAATGCATGAATTATAGTTCATGGATTTTGCGATTTCTACAAAAAATGGATTTCTCATTTAAAAGGCATAATAAACGCAGAATCGACAATAGATTCGAATTGTGCTCTTAGAATTGATCTATAATAAGTATTATAGGAGCTATGGCAATACTCATATATTTGCTCTAAAAAAATGCATGAATTATAGTTCATGGATTTTGCGATTTCTACAAAAAATGGATTTCTCATTTAAAAAGCATAATAAACGCGGAATCGACCATAGATTCGCAATGTGCACTTAGAATTGATCTATAATAAGTATTATAGGAGCTATCGCAATTGTCATATATTTGCTCTAAAAAAATGCATGAATTATAGTTCATGGATTTTGCGATTTCAACAAAAAATGGATTTATCATTTAAAAAGCATAATAAACGCAGAATCTACCATAGATTTGCATTGTGCTCTTAGAATTGATCTTAAATAAGTATTATAGGAGCTATCGCAATTGTCATATATTTGCTCTAAAAAAAATGCATGAATTATAGTTCATGGATTTTGCGATTTCTACAAAAAATGGATTTCTCCATTCTATGGTAACAGTATGTAAGACGATCTTACTATAAGGCATTGACTGGACACAGGCCCGAGGCAGGGGGCTTGGTGTCACGACCTATGCTAACACTATGTAAGACAACCTTACTATAAGACATTGACTGGTCACAGGCCCGAGGCGGGAGGCTTGGTGTCACGACCTATGCTAACACTATGTAAGACAACCTTACTATAAGACATTGACTGGTCACAGGCCCGAGGCGGGAGGCTTGGTGTCACGACCTATGCTAACACTATGTAAGACAACCTTACTATAAGACATTGACTGGACACAGGCCCGAGGCAGGGGGCTTGGTGTCACGACCTATGCTAACACTATGTAAGACGACCTTACTATAAGACATTGACTGGTCACAGGCCCGAGGCGGGAGGCTTGGTGTCACGATCTGTGCTAACACTATGTAAGACGACCTTACTATAAGACATTGACTGGTCACAGGCCCGAGGCGGGAGGCTTGGTGTCACGACCTGTGCTAACACTATGTAAGACGACCTTACTATAAGACATTGACTGGTCACAGGCCCGAGGCGGGAGGCTTGGTGTCACGACCTATGCTAACACTATGTAAGACGACCTTACTATAAGACATTGACTGGTCACAGGCCCGAGGCGGGAGGCTTGGTGTCACAACCTATGCTAACACTATGTAAGACGACCTTACTATAAGACATTGACTGGTCACAGGCCCGAGGCAGGGGGCTTGGTGTCACGATCTATGCTAACACTATGTAAGACGACCTTACTATAAGACATTGACTGGTCACAGGCCCGAGGCGGGAGGCTTGGTGTCACAACCTATGCTAGCACTATGTAAGACGACCTTACTATAAGACATTGACTGGCCACAGGCCCGAGGCAGGGGGCTTGGTGTCACGATCTATGCTAGCACTATGTAAGACGACCTTACTATAAGACATTGACTGGTCACAGGCCCGAGGCGGGAGGCTTGGTGTCACGACCTATGCTAACACTATGTAAGACGACCTTACTATAAGACATTGACTGGCCACAGGCCCGAGGCAGGGGGCTTGGTGTCACGATCTATGCTAACACTATGTAAGACAACCTTACTATAAGACATTGACTGGTCACAGGCCCGAGGCGGGAGGCTTGGTGTCACAACCTATGCTAGCACTATGTAAGACGACCTTACTATAAGACATTGACTGGCCACAGGCCCGAGGCAGGGGGCTTGGTGTCACGATCTATGCTAACACTATGTAAGACGACCTTACTATAAGACATTGACTGGCCACAGGCCCGAGGCGGGAGGCTTGGTGTCACGATCTATGCTAACACTATGTAAGACAACCTTACTATAAGACATTGACTGGCCACAGGCCCGAGGCAGGGGGCTTGGTGTCACGATCTATGCTAACACTATGTAAGACGACCTTACTATAAGACATTGACTGGCCACAGGCCCGAGGCAGGGGGCTTGGTGTCACAACCTATGCTAGCACTATGTAAGACGACCTTACTATAAGGCATTGACTGGTCACAGGCCCGAGGCAGGGGGCTTGGTGTCACGATCTATGCTAACACTATGTAAGACAACCTTACTATAAGACATTGACTGGCCACAGGCCCGAGGCAGGGGGCTTGGTGTCACGATCTATGCTAACACTATGTAAGACAACCTTACTATAAGACATTGACTGGTCACAGGCCCGAGGCGGGAGGCTTGGTGTCACAACCTATGCTAGCACTATGTAAGACGACCTTACTATAAGACATTGACTGGCCACAGGCCCGAGGCAGGGGGCTTGGTGTCACGATCTATGCTAACACTATGTAAGACGACCTTACTATAAGACATTGACTGGCCACAGGCCCGAGGCGGGAGGCTTGGTGTCACGATCTATGCTAACACTATGTAAGACAACCTTACTATAAGACATTGACTGGCCACAGGCCCGAGGCAGGGGGCTTGGTGTCACGATCTATGCTAACACTATGTAAGACGACCTTACTATAAGACATTGACTGGCCACAGGCCCGAGGCAGGGGGCTTGGTGTCACAACCTATGCTAGCACTATGTAAGACGACCTTACTATAAGGCATTGACTGGTCACAGGCCCGAGGCAGGGGGCTTGGTGTCACGACCTATGCTAACACTATGTAAGACGACCTTACTATAAGACATTGACTGGTCACAGGCCCGAGGCAGGGGGCTTGGTGTCACGACCTATGCTAACACTATGTAAGACGACCTTACTATAAGACATTGACTGGTCACAGGCCCGAGGCGGGAGGCTTGGTGTCACAACCTATGCTAACACTATGTAAGACGACCTTACTATAAGGCATTGACTGGTCACAGGCCCGAGGCAGGGGGCTTGGTGTCACAACCTATGCTAGCACTATGTAAGACGACCTTACTATAAGACATTGACTGGCCACAGGCCCGAGGCAGGGGGCCTTTTGTCACGATCTATGCTAACACTATGTAAGACGACCTTACTATAAGACATTGACTGGTCACAGGCCCGAGGCAGGGGGCTTGGTGTCACGACCTATGCTAGCACTATGTAAGACGACCTTACTATAAGACATTGACTGGTCACAGGCCCGAGGCAGGGGGCTTGGTGTCACAAACTATGCTAGCACTATGTAAGACGACCTTACTATAAGACATTGACTGGTCACAGGCCCGAGGCAGGGGGCTTGGTGTCACGACCTATGCTAACACTATGTAAGACGACCTTACTATAAGACATTGACTGGTCACAGGCCCGAGGCAGGGGGCTTGGTGTCACGATCTATGCTAACACTATGTAAGACGACCTTACTATAAGACATTGACTGGTCACAGGCCCGAGGCAGGGGGCTTGGTGTCACGACCTATGCTAACACTATGTAAGACGACCTTACTATAAGACATTGACTGGTCACAGGCCCGAGGCAGGGGGCTTGGTGTCACAACCTATGCTAGCACTATGTAAGACGACCTTACTATAAGACATTGACTGGTCACAGGCCCGAGGCAGGGGGCTTGGTGTCACAACCTATGCTAGCACTATGTAAGACGACCTTACTATAAGACATTGACTGGTCACAGGCCCGAGGCGGGAGGCTTGGTGTCACGACCTATGCTAACACTATGTAAGACGACCTTACTATAAGACATTGACTGGTCACAGGCCCGAGGCGGGAGGCTTGGTGTCACGACCTATGCTAACACTATGTAAGACGACCTTACTATAAGACATTGACTGGCCACAGGCCCGAGGCAGGGGGCTTGGTGTCACAACCTATGCTAACACTATGTAAGACGACCTTACTATAAGACATTGACTGGCCACAGGCCCGAGGCAGGGGGCTTGGTGTCACGACCTATGCTAACACTATGTAAGACGAACTTACTATAAGACATTGACTGGCCACAGGCCCGAGGCAGGGGGCTTGGTGTCACGACCTATGCTAACACTATGTAAGACGACCTTACTATAAGACATTGACTGGCCACAGGCCCGAGGCAGGGGGCTTGGTGTCACAACCTATGCTAACACTATGTAAGACGAACTTACTATAAGACATTGACTGGCCACAGGCCCGAGGCAGGGGGCTTGGTGTCACGACCTATGCTAACACTATGTAAGACGACCTTACTATAAGACATTGACTGGTCACAGGCCCGAGGCGGGGGGCTTGGTGTCACGACCTATGCTAGCACTATGTAAGACGACCTTACTATAAGACATTGACTGGCCACAGGCCCGAGGCAGGGGGCTTGGTGTCACAACCTATGCTAGCACTATGTAAGACGACCTTACTATAAGACATTGACTGGCCACAGGCCCGAGGCAGGGGGCTTGGTGTCACGACCTATGCTAACACTATGTAAGACGACCTTACTATAAGACATTGACTGGCCACAGGCCCGAGGCAGGGGGCTTGGTGTCACGATCTATGCTAACACTATGTAAGACGACCTTACTATAAGACATTGACTGGTCACAGGCCCGAGGCGGGAGGCTTGGTGTCACGATCTATGCTAACACTATGTAAGACGACCTTACTATAAGACATTGACTGGTCACAGGCCCGTGGCAGGGGGCTTGGTGTCACGATCTATGCTAACACTATGTAAGACGACCTTACTATAAGACATTGACTGGTCACAGGCCCGAGGCGGGAGGCTTGGTGTCACAACCTATGCTAACACTATGTAAGACGACCTTACTATAAGACATTGACTGGTCACAGGCCCGTGGCAGGGGGCTTGGTGTCACGACCTATGCTAGCACTATGTAAGACGACCTTACTATAAGACATTGACTGGTCACAGGCCCGAGGCAGGGGGCTTGGTGTCACAAACTATGCTAGCACTATGTAAGACGACCTTACTATAAGACATTGACTGGTCACAGGCCCGAGGCAGGGGGCTTGGTGTCACGACCTATGCTAGCACTATGTAAGACGACCTTACTATAAGACATTGACTGGTCACAGGCCCGAGGCAGGGGGCTTGGTGTCACGATCTATGCTAACACTATGTAAGACGACCTTACTATAAGACATTGACTGGTCACAGGCCCGAGGCAGGGGGCTTGGTGTCACGACCTATGCTAACACTATGTAAGACGACCTTACTATAAGACATTGACTGGTCACAGGCCCGAGGCAGGGGGCTTGGTGTCACAACCTATGCTAGCACTATGTAAGACGACCTTACTATAAGACATTGACTGGTCACAGGCCCGAGGCAGGGGGCTTGGTGTCACAACCTATGCTAGCACTATGTAAGACGACCTTACTATAAGACATTGACTGGTCACAGGCCCGAGGCGGGAGGCTTGGTGTCACGACCTATGCTAACACTATGTAAGACGACCTTACTATAAGACATTGACTGGTCACAGGCCCGAGGCGGGAGGCTTGGTGTCACGACCTATGCTAACACTATGTAAGACGACCTTACTATAAGACATTGACTGGCCACAGGCCCGAGGCAGGGGGCTTGGTGTCACAACCTATGCTAACACTATGTAAGACGACCTTACTATAAGACATTGACTGGCCACAGGCCCGAGGCAGGGGGCTTGGTGTCACGACCTATGCTAACACTATGTAAGACGAACTTACTATAAGACATTGACTGGCCACAGGCCCGAGGCAGGGGGCTTGGTGTCACGACCTATGCTAACACTATGTAAGACGACCTTACTATAAGACATTGACTGGCCACAGGCCCGAGGCAGGGGGCTTGGTGTCACAACCTATGCTAACACTATGTAAGACGAACTTACTATAAGACATTGACTGGCCACAGGCCCGAGGCAGGGGGCTTGGTGTCACGACCTATGCTAACACTATGTAAGACGACCTTACTATAAGACATTGACTGGTCACAGGCCCGAGGCGGGGGGCTTGGTGTCACGACCTATGCTAGCACTATGTAAGACGACCTTACTATAAGACATTGACTGGCCACAGGCCCGAGGCAGGGGGCTTGGTGTCACAACCTATGCTAGCACTATGTAAGACGACCTTACTATAAGACATTGACTGGCCACAGGCCCGAGGCAGGGGGCTTGGTGTCACGACCTATGCTAACACTATGTAAGACGACCTTACTATAAGACATTGACTGGCCACAGGCCCGAGGCAGGGGGCTTGGTGTCACGATCTATGCTAACACTATGTAAGACGACCTTACTATAAGACATTGACTGGTCACAGGCCCGAGGCGGGAGGCTTGGTGTCACGATCTATGCTAACACTATGTAAGACGACCTTACTATAAGACATTGACTGGTCACAGGCCCGTGGCAGGGGGCTTGGTGTCACGATCTATGCTAACACTATGTAAGACGACCTTACTATAAGACATTGACTGGTCACAGGCCCGAGGCGGGAGGCTTGGTGTCACAACCTATGCTAACACTATGTAAGACGACCTTACTATAAGACATTGACTGGTCACAGGCCCGAGGCAGGGGGCTTGGTGTCACGACCTATGCTAGCACTATGTAAGACGACCTTACTATAAGACATTGACTGGCCACAGGCCCGAGGCAGGGGGCTTGGTGTCACGACCTATGCTAACACTATGTAAGACGACCTTACTATAAGACATTGACTGGTCACAGGCCCGAGGCGGGAGGCTTGGTGTCACAACCTATGCTAACACTATGTAAGACGACCTTACTATAAGACATTGACTGGACACAGGCCCGAGGCAGGGGGCTTGGTGTCACGACCTATGCTAACACTATGTAAGACGACCTTACTATAAGGCATTGACTGGTCACAGGCCCGAGGCGGGAGGCTTGGTGTCACAACCTATGCTAGCACTATGTAAGACGACCTTACTATAAGGCATTGACTGGTCACAGGCCCCAGGCAGGGGGCTTGGTGTCACGACCTATGCTAGCACTATGTAAGACGACCTTACTATAAGGCATTGACTGGACACAGGCCCGAGGCGGGAGGCTTGGTGTCACAACCTATGCTAGCACTATGTAAGACGAACTTACTATAAGGCATTGACTGGTCACAGGCCCCAGGCAGGGGGCTTGGTGTCACGACCTATGCTAACACTATGTAAGACGACCTTACTATAAGGCATTGACTGGTCACAGGCCCCAGGCAGGGGGCTTGGTGTCACGACCTATGCTAACACTATGTAAGACGAACTTACTATAAGACATTGACTGGCCACAGGCCCGAGGCGGGAGGCTTGGTGTCACAACCTATGCTAGCACTATGTAAGACGACCTTACTATAAGACATTGACTGGTCACAGGCCCCAGGCAGGGGGCTTGGTGTCACGACCTATGCTAGCACTATGTAAGACGACCTTACTATAAGGCATTGACTGGACACAGGCCCGAGGCGGGAGGCTTGGTGTCACAACCTATGCTAACAGTATGTAAGACGACCTTACTATAAGACATTGACTGGTCACAGGCCCGAGGCGGGAGGCTTGGTGTCACAACCTATGCTAACAGTATGTAAGACGACCTTACTATAAGACATTGACTGGTCACTGGCCCGAGGCGGGAGGCTTGGTGTCACGACCTATGCTAACAGTATGTAAGACGACCTTACTATAAGACATTGACTGGTCACAGGCCCGAGGCGGGAGGCTTGGTGTCACGACCTATGCTAACACTATGTAAGACGACCTTACTATAAGGCATTGACTGGTCACAGGCCCGAGGCGGGAGGCTTGGTGTCACGACCTATGCTAACACTATGTAAGACGACCTTACTATAAGGCATTGACTGGACACAGGCCCGAGGCAGGGGGCTTGGTGTCACGACCTATGCTAGCACTATGTAAGACGACCTTACTATAAGACATTGACTGGTCACAGGCCCGAGGCGGGAGGCTTGGTGTCACAACCTATGCTAACACTATGTAAGACGACCTTACTATAAGACATTGACTGGCCACAGGCCCGAGGCAGGGGGCTTGGTGTCACGACCTATGCTAACACTATGTAAGACGACCTTACTATAAGACATTGACTGGTCACAGGCCCGAGGCGGGAGGCTTGGTGTCACGACCTATGCTAACACTATGTAAGACGACCTTACTATAAGACATTGACTGGCCACAGGCCCGAGGCAGGGGGCTTGGTGTCACGACCTATGCTAACACTATGTAAGACGACCTTACTATAAGACATTGACTGGTCACAGGCCCGAGGCGGGAGGCTTGGTGTCACGACCTATGCTAACACTATGTAAGACGACCTTAGTATAAGACATTGACTGGTCACAGGCCCGAGGCAGGGGGCTTGGTGTCACGACCTATGCTCACACTATGTAAGACAACCTTACTATAAGACATTGACTGGTCACAGGCCCGAGGCAGGGGGCTTGGTGTCACGACCTATGCTAACACTATGTAAGACAACCTTACTATAAGACATTGACTGGTCACAGGCCCGAGGCAGGGGGCTTGGTGTCACGACCTATGCTAACACTATGTAAGACGACCTTACTATAAGACATTGACTGGACACAGGCCCGAGGCAGGGGGCTTGGTGTCACGACCTATGCTAACACTATGTAAGACAACCTTACTATAAGACATTGACTGGTCACAGGCCCGAGGCAGGGGGCTTGGTGTCACGACCTATGCTAACACTATGTAAGACGACCTTACTATAAGACATTGACTGGTCACAGGCCCGAGCCAGGGGGCTTGGTGTCACGACCTATGCTAACACTATGTAAGACAACCTTACTATAAGACATTGACTGGTCACAGGCCCGAGGCAGGGGGCTTGGTGTCACGACCTATGCTAACACTATGTAAGACGACCTTACTATAAGACATTGACTGGTCACAGGCCCGAGGCAGGGGGCTTGGTGTCACGACCTATGCTAACACTATGTAAGACGACCTTATTATAAGACATTGACTGGTCACAGGCCCGAGGCAGGGGGCTTGGTGTCACGACCTATGCTAACACTATGTAAGACGACCTTACTATAAGGCATTGACTGGTCACAGGCCCGAGGCAGGGGGCTTGGTGTCACGACCTATGCTAGCACTATGTAAGACGACCTTACTATAAGACATTGACTGGACACAGGCCCGAGGCAGGGGGCTTGGTGTCACGACCTATGCTAGCACTATGTAAGACGACCTTACTATAAGACATTGACTGGACACAGGCCCGAGGCAGGGGGCTTGGTGTCACGACCTATGCTAGCACTATGTAAGACGACCTTACTATAAGACATTGACTGGTCACAGGCCCCAGGCAGGGGGCTTGGTGTCACGACCTATGCTAGCACTATGTAAGACGACCTTACTATGAGGCATTGACTGGTCACAGGCCCGAGGCAAGGGGCTTGGTGTCACGACCTATGCTAACACTATGTAAGACGACCTTACTATAAGACATTGACTGGTCACAGGCCCGAGGCAGGGGGCTTGGTGTCACGACCTATGCTAACACTATGTAAGACGACCTTACTATAAGGCATTGACTGGTCACAGGCCCGAGGCAGGGGGCTTGGTGTCACGACCTATGCTAGCACTATGTAAGACGACCTTACTATAAGACATTGACTGGTCACAGGCCCGAGGCAGGGGGCTTGGTGTCACGACCTATGCTAGCACTATGTAAGACGAACATACTATAAGACATTAACTGGCCACAGGCCCGAGGCAGGGGGCTTGGTGTCACGATCTATGCTAACACTATGTAAGACGACCTTACTATTAGACATTGACTGGTCACAGGCCCGAGGCAGGGGGCTTGGTGTCACGACCTATGCTAACACTATGTAAGACGACCTTACTATAAGACATTGACTGGTCACAGGTCCGAGGCAGGGGGCTTGGTGTCACGACCTATGCTAACACTATGTAAGACGACCTTACTATAAGACATTGACTTGTCACAGGCCCGAGGCAGGGGGCTTGGTGTCACGACCTATGCTAACACTATGTAGGACGACCTTACCATAAGACATTGACTGGTCACAGGCCCGAGGCAGGGGGCTTGGTGTCACGACCTATGCTAACACTATGTAAGACGACCTTACTATAAGACATTGACTGGTCACAGGCCCGAGGCAGGGGGCTTGGTGTCACGACCTATGCTAACACTATGTAAGACGACCTTACTATAAGACATTGACTGGTCACAGGCCCGAGGCAGGGGCCTTGGTGTCACGACCTATGCTAACACTATGTAAGACGACCTTACTATAAGACATTGACTGGTCACAGGCCCGAGACAGGGGGCTTGGTGTCACGACCTATGCTAACACTATGTAAGACGACCTTACTATAAGACATTGACTGGTCACTGGCCCGAGGCGGGAGGCTTGGTGTCACGACCTATGCTAGCACTATGTAAGACGACCTTACTATAAGACATTGACTGGTCACAGGCCCGAGGCAGGGGGCTTGGTGTCACGACCTATGCTAACACTATGTAAGACGACCTTACTATAAGACATTGACTGGTCACAGGCCCGAGGCAGGGGGCTTGGTGTCACGACCTATGCTAACACTATGTAAGACGACCTTACTATAAGACATTGACTGGTCACAGGCCCAGAGGCCGGGGGCTTGGTGTCACGACCTATGCTAGCACTATGTAAGACGACCTTACTATAAGACATTGACTGGTCACAGGCCCGAGGCAGGGGGCTTGGTGTCACGAACTATGCTAACACTATGTAAGACGACCTTACTATAAGACATTGACTGGTCACAGGCCCAGAGGCGGGGGGCTTGGTGTCACGACCTATGCTAGCACTATGTAAGACGACCTTACTATAAGACATTGACTGGACACAGGCCCGAGGCAGGGGGCTTGGTGTCACGACCTATGCTAACACTATGTAAGACGACCTTACTATAAGACATTGACTGGCCACAGGCCCGAGGCGGGAGGCTTGGTGTCACGACCTATGCTAACACTATGTAAGACGACCTTACTATAAGACATTGACTGGTCACAGGCCCGAGGCAGGGGGCTTGGTGTCACGACCTATGCTAACACTATGTAAGACGACCTTACTATAAGACATTGACTGGTCACAGGCCCGAGGCGGGAGGCTTGGTGTCACGACCTATGCTAACACTATGTAAGACGACCTTACTATAAGACATTGACTGGTCACTGGCCCGAGGCGGGAGGCTTGGTGTCACGACCTATGCTAACACTATGTAAGACGACCTTACTATAAGACATTGACTGGTCACAGGCCCGAGGCGGGAGGCTTGGTGTCACGACCTATGCTAACACTATGTAAGACGACCTTACTATAAGGCATTGACTGGCCACAGGCCCGAGGCGGGAGGCTTGGTGTCACGACCTATGCTAACACTATGTAAGACGACCTTACTATAAGACATTGACTGGTCACAGGCCCGAGGCAGGGGGCTTGGTGTCACGACCTATGCTAACACTATGTAAGACGACCTTACTATAAGACATTGACTGGTCACAGGCCCGAGGCGGGAGGCTTGGTGTCACGACCTATGCTAACACTATGTAAGACGACCTTACTATAAGGCATTGACTGGCCACAGGCCCGAGGCGGGAGGCTTGGTGTCACGACCTATGCTAACACTATGTAAGACGACCTTACTATAAGACATTGACTGGTCACAGGCCCGAGGCAGGGGGCTTGGTGTCACGACCTATGCTAACACTATGTAAGACGACCTTACTATAAGACATTGACTGGTCACAGGCCCGAGGCGGGAGGCTTGGTGTCACGACCTATGCTAACACTATGTAAGACGACCTTACTATAAGACATTGACTGGTCACTGGCCCGAGGCGGGAGGCTTGGTGTCACGACCTATGCTAACACTATGTAAGACGACCTTACTATAAGACATTGACTGGTCACTGGCCCGAGGCAGGGGGCTTGGTGTCACGACCTATGCTAACACTATGTAAGACGACCTTACTATAAGACATTGACTGGTCACAGGCCCGAGGCAGGGGGCTTGGTGTCACGACCTATGCTAACACTATGTAAGACGACCTTACTATAAGACATTGACTGGTCACAGGCCCGAGGCAGGGGGCTTGGTGTCACGACCTATGCTAACACTATGTAAGACGACCTTACTATAAGACATTGACTGGTCACAGGCCCGAGGCAGGGGGCTTGGTGTCACGACCTATGCTAACACTATGTAAGACGACCTTACTATAAGACATTGACTGGTCACAGGCCCGAGGCAGGGGGCTTGGTGTCACGACCTATGCTAACACTATGTAAGACGACCTTACTATA
The DNA here is from genome assembly GCA_036971475.1 of Prosapia bicincta. Classification (NCBI taxonomy): domain Eukaryota; kingdom Metazoa; phylum Arthropoda; class Insecta; order Hemiptera; family Cercopidae; genus Prosapia; species Prosapia bicincta. The sequence continues at coordinate 4,571,507 of JBAIZL010000369.1, forward strand.
AGACATTGACTGGTCACAGGCCCGAGGCAGGGGGCTTGGTGTCACGACCTATGCTAACACTATGTAAGACGACCTTACTATAAGACATTGACTGGTCACAGGCCCGAGGCAGAGGGCTTGGTGTCACGACCTATGCTAGCACTATGTAAGACGACCTTACTATAAGACATTGACTGGTCACAGGCCCGAGGCAGGGGGCTTGGTGTCACGACCTATGCTAACACTATGTAAGACGACCTTACTATAAGCCATTGACTGGTCACAGGCCCGAGGCAGGGGGCTTGGTGTCACGACCTATGCTAGCACTATGTAAGACGACCTTACTATAAGACATTGACTGGTCACAGGCCCGAGGCGGGAGGCTTGGTGTCACGACCTATGCTAACACTATGTAAGACGACCTTATTATAAGGCATTGACTGGTCACAGGCCCGAGGCGGGAGGCTTGGTGTCACGACCTATGCTAACACTATGTAAGACGACCTTACTATAAGACATTGACTGGTCACAGGCCCGAGGCAAGGGGCTTGGTGTCACGACCTATGCTAACACTATGTAAGACGACCTTACTATAAGACATTGACTGGTCACAGGCCCGAGGCAAGGGGCTTGGTGTCACGACCTATGCTAACACTATGTAAGACGACCTTACTATAAGACATTGACTGGTCACAGGCCCGAGGCGGGAGGCTTGGTGTCACGACCTATGCTAACACTATGTAAGACGACCTTACTATAAGACATTGACTGGTCACAGGCCCGAGGCGGGAGGCTTGGTGTCACGACCTATGCTAACACTATGTAAGACGACCTTATTATAAGGCATTGACTGGTCACAGGCCCGAGGCGGGAGGCTTGGTGTCACGACCTATGCTAACACTATGTAAGACGACCTTACTATAAGGCATTGACTGGTCACAGGCCCGAGGCGGGAGGCTTGGTGTCACGACCTATGCTAACACTATGTAAGACGACCTTACTATAAGGCATTGACTGGACACAGGCCCGAGGCAGGGGGCTTGGTGTCACGACCTATGCTAACACTATGTAAGACAACCTTACTATAAGGCATTGACTGGTCACAGGCCCGAGGCGGGAGGCTTGGTGTCACGACCTATGCTAACACTATGTAAGACGACCTTACTATAAGACATTGACTGGTCACAGGCCCGAGGCGGGAGGCTTGGTGTCACGACCTATGCTAACACTATGTAAGACGACCTTATTATAAGGCATTGACTGGTCACAGGCCCGAGGCGGGAGGCTTGGTGTCACGACCTATGCTAACACTATGTAAGACGACCTTATTATAAGGCATTGACTGGTCACAGGCCCGAGGCGGGAGGCTTGGTGTCACGACCTATGCTAACACTATGTAAGACGACCTTACTATAAGACATTGACTGGTCACAGGCCCGAGGCGGGAGGCTTGGTGTCACGACCTATGCTAACACTATGTAAGACGACCTTATTATAAGACATTGACTGGTCACAGGCCCGAGGCGGGAGGCTTGGTGTCACGACCTATGCTAACACTATGTAAGACGACCTTACTATAAGACATTGACTGGTCACAGGCCCGAGGCAGGGGGCTTGGTGTCACGACCTATGCTAACACTATGTAAGACGACCTTACTATAAGGCATTGACTGGTCACAGGCCCGAGGCAGGGGGCTTGGTGTCACGACTTATGCTAGCACTATGTAAGACGACCTTACTATAAGACATTGACTGGACACAGGCCCGAGGCAGGGGGCTTGGTGTCACGACCTATGCTAACACTATGTAAGACGACCTTACTATAAGGCATTGACTGGCCACAGGCCCGAGGCGGGAGGCTTGGTGTCACGACCTATGCTAACACTATGTAAGACGACCTTACTATAAGACATTGACTGGTCACAGGCCCGAGGCAGGGGGCTTGGTGTCACGACTTATGCTAACACTATGTAAGACGACCTTACTATAAGACATTGACTGGTCACAGGCCCGAGGCAGGGGGCTTGGTGTCACGACCTATGCTAACACTATGTAAGACGACCTTATTATAAGGCATTGACTGGTCACAGGCCCGAGGCAGGGGGCTTGGTGTCACGACCTATGCTAACACTATGTAAGACGACCTTACTATAAGACATTGACTGGTCACAGGCCTAAGGCGGGAGGCTTGGTGTCACGACCTATGCTAACACTATGTAAGACGACCTTACTATAAGACATTGACTGGTCACAGGCCCGAGGCGGGAGGCTTGGTGTCACGACCTATGCTAACACTATGTAAGACGACCTTATTATAAGGCATTGACTGGTCACAGGCCCGAGGCAGGGGGCTTGGTGTCACGACCTATGCTAACACTATGTAAGACGACCTTACTATAAGACATTGACTGGTCACTGGCCCGAGGCGGGAGGCTTGGTGTCACGACCTATGCTAACACTATGTAAGACGACCTTACTATAAGACATTGACTGGTCACAGGCCTAAGGCGGGAGGCTTGGTGTCACGACCTATGCTAACACTATGTAAGACGACCTTACTATAAGACATTGACTGGTCACTGGCCCGAGGCGGGAGGCTTGGTGTCACGACCTATGCTAACACTATGTAAGACGACCTTACTATAAGACATTGACTGGTCACAGGCCCGAGGCGGGAGGCTTGGTGTCACGATCTATTCTAACACTATGTAAGACGACCTTACTATAAGACATTGACTGGTCACAGGCCCGAGGCAGGGGGCTTGGTGTCACGACCTATGCTAACACTATGTAAGACGACCTTACTATAAGGCATTGACTGGTCACAGGCCTAAGGCGGGAGGCTTGGTGTCACGACCTATGCTAACACTATGTAAGACGACCTTACTATAAGACATTGACTGGTCACAGGCCCGAGGCGGGAGGCTTGGTGTCACGATCTATGCTAACACTATGTAAGACGACCTTACTATAAGACATTGACTGGTCACAGGCCTAAGGCGGGAGGCTTGGTGTCACGACCTATGCTAACACTATGTAAGACGACCTTACTATAAGACATTGACTGGTCACTTGCCCGAGGCGGGAGGCTTGGTGTCACGACCTATGCTAACACTATGTAAGACGACCTTACTATAAGACATTGACTGGTCACAGGCCCCAGGCAGGGGGCTTGGTGTCACGACCTATGCTAACACTATGTAAGACGACCTTACTATAAGACATTGACTGGTCACTGGCCCGAGGCGGGAGGCTTGGTGTCACGACCTATGCTAACACTATGTAAGACGACCTTACTATAAGACATTGACTGGTCACAGGCCTAAGGCGGGAGGCTTGGTGTCACGACCTATGCTAACACTATGTAAGACGACCTTACTATAAGACATTGACTGGTCACAGGCCCGAGGCGGGAGGCTTGGTGTCACGACCTATGCTAACACTATGTAAGACGACCTTATTATAAGGCATTGACTGGTCACAGGCCCGAGGCAGGGGGCTTGGTGTCACGACCTATGCTAACACTATGTAAGACGACCTTACTATAAGACATTGACTGGTCACTGGCCCGAGGCGGGAGGCTTGGTGTCACGACCTATGCTAACACTATGTAAGACGACCTTACTATAAGACATTGACTGGTCACAGGCCTAAGGCGGGAGGCTTGGTGTCACGACCTATGCTAACACTATGTAAGACGACCTTACTATAAGACATTGACTGGTCACTGGCCCGAGGCGGGAGGCTTGGTGTCACGACCTATGCTAACACTATGTAAGACGACCTTACTATAAGACATTGACTGGTCACAGGCCCGAGGCGGGAGGCTTGGTGTCACGATCTATTCTAACACTATGTAAGACGACCTTACTATAAGACATTGACTGGTCACAGGCCCGAGGCAGGGGGCTTGGTGTCACGACCTATGCTAACACTATGTAAGACGACCTTACTATAAGGCATTGACTGGTCACAGGCCTAAGGCGGGAGGCTTGGTGTCACGACCTATGCTAACACTATGTAAGACGACCTTACTATAAGACATTGACTGGTCACAGGCCCGAGGCGGGAGGCTTGGTGTCACGATCTATGCTAACACTATGTAAGACGACCTTACTATAAGACATTGACTGGTCACAGGCCTAAGGCGGGAGGCTTGGTGTCACGACCTATGCTAACACTATGTAAGACGACCTTACTATAAGACATTGACTGGTCACTTGCCCGAGGCGGGAGGCTTGGTGTCACGACCTATGCTAACACTATGTAAGACGACCTTACTATAAGACATTGACTGGTCACAGGCCCCAGGCAGGGGGCTTGGTGTCACGACCTATGCTAACACTATGTAAGACGACCTTACTATAAGACATTGACTGGTCACTGGCCCGAGGCGGGAGGCTTGGTGTCACGACCTATGCTAACACTATGTAAGACGACCTTACTATAAGACATTGACTGGTCACAGGCCTAAGGCGGGAGGCTTGGTGTCACGACCTATGCTAACACTATGTAAGACGACCTTACTATAAGACATTGACTGGTCACTTGCCCGATGCGGGAGGCTTGGTGTCACGACCTATGCTAACACTATGTAAGACGACCTTACTATAAGACATTGACTGGTCACAGGCCCCAGGCAGGGGGCTTGGTGTCACGACCTATGCTAACACTATGTAAGACGACCTTACTATAAGACATTGACTGGTCACAGGCCCGAGGCAGGGGGCTTGGTGTCACGACCTATGCTAACACTATGTAAGACGACCTTACTATAAGACATTGACTGGTCACAGGCCTAAGGCGGGAGGCTTGGTGTCACGACCTATGCTAACACTATGTAAGACGACCTTACTATAAGACATTGACTGGTCACTGGCCCGAGGCGGGAGGCTTGGTGTCACGACCTATGCTAACACTATGTAAGACGACCTTACTATAAGACATTGACTGGTCACAGGCCCGAGGCAGGGGGCTTGGTGTCACGATCTATGCTAACACTATGTAAGACGACCTTACTATAAGACATTGACTGGTCACAGGCCCGAGGCAGGGGGCTTGGTGTCACGACCTATGCTAACACTATGTAAGACGACCTTACTATAAGACATTGACTGGTCACAGGCCCGAGCCAGGGGGCTTGGTGTCACGACCTATGCTAACACTATGTAAGACGACCTTACTATAAGACATTGACTGGTCACAGGCCCGAGGCAGGGGGCTTGGTGTCACGACCTATGCTAACACTATGTAAGACGACCTTACTATAAGACATTGACTGGTCACAGGCCCGAGGCAGGGGGCTTGGTGTCACGACCTATGCTAACACTATGTAAGACGACCTTACTATAAGACATTGACTGGTCACAGGCCCGAGGCGGGAGGCTTGGTGTCACGACCTATGCTAACACTATGTAAGACGACCTTACTATAAGACATTGACTGGTCACAGGCCCGAGGCAGGGGGCTTGGTGTCACGACCTATGCTAACACTATGTAAGACGACCTTACTATAAGACATTGACTGGTCACAGGCCCGAGGCAGGGGGCTTGGTGTCACGACCTATGCTAACACTATGTAAGACGACCTTACTATAAGACATTGACTGGTCACAGGCCCGAGGCGGGAGGCTTGGTGTCACGACCTATGCTAACACTATGTAAGACGACCTTACTATAAGACATTGACTGGTCACAGGCCCGAGGCGGGGGGCTTGGTGTCACGACCTATGCTAGCACTATGTAAGACGACCTTACTATAAGACATTGACTGGTCACAGGCCCGAGGCGGGAGGCTTGGTGTCACGACCTATGCTAACACTATGTAAGACGACCTTACTATAAGACATTGACTGGTCACAGGCCCAAGGCAGGGGGCTTGGTGTCACGACCTATGCTAACACTATGTAAGACGACCTTACTATAAGACATTGACTGGTCACAGGCCCGAGGCAGGGGGCTTGGTGTCACGACCTATGCTAACACTATGTAAGACGACCTTACTATAAGACATTGACTGGTCACAGGCCTAAGGCGGGAGGCTTGGTGTCACGACCTATGCTAGCACTATGTAAGACGAACTTACTATAAGACATTGACTGGTCACAGGCCCGAGGCGGGAGGCTTGGTGTCACGACCTATGCTAACACTATGTAAGACGACCTTACTATAAGACATTGACTGGTCACAGGCCTAAGGCGGGAGGCTTGGTGTCACGACCTATGCTAACACTATGTAAGACGACCTTACTATAAGACATTGACTGGTCACAGGCCTAAGGCGGGAGGCTTGGTGTCACGACCTATGCTAACACTATGTAAGACGACCTTACTATAAGACATTGACTGGTCACTGGCCCGAGGCGGGAGGCTTGGTGTCACGACCTATGCTAACACTATGTAAGACGACCTTACTATAAGACATTGACTGGTCACAGGCCCGAGGCAGGGGGCTTGGTGTCACGACCTATGCTAACACTATGTAAGACGACCTTACTATAAGACATTGACTGGTCACTTGCCCGAGGCGGGAGGCTTGGTGTCACGACCTATGCTAACACTATGTAAGACGACCTTACTATAAGACATTGACTGGTCACAGGCCCGAGGCGGGGGGCTTGGTGTCACGACCTATGCTAACACTATGTAAGACGACCTTACTATAAGACATTGACTGGTCACAGGCCCGAGGCAGGGGGCTTGGTGTCACGACCTATGCTAACACTATGTAAGACGACCTTACTATAAGACATTGTGGTCACAGGCCCGATACGGGAGGCTTGGTGTCACGACCTATGCTTACACTATGTAAGACGACCTTACTATAAGACATTGACTGGTCACAGGCCCGAGGCGGGAGGCTTGGTGTCACGACCTATGCTAACACTATGTAAGACGACCTTACTATAAGACATTGACTGGTCACAGGCCCGAGGCGGGAGGCTTGGTGTCACGACCTATGCTAACACTATGTAAGACGACCTTACTATAAGACATTGACTGGTCACAGGCCCGAGGCGGGAGGCTTGGTGTCACAACCTATGCTAACACTATGTAAGACGACCTTACTATAAGACATTGACTGGTCACAGGCCCGAGGCGGGAGGCTTGGTGTCACGACCTATGCTAACACTATGTAAGACGACCTTATTATAAGGCATTGACTGGTCACAGGCCCGAGGCAGGGGGCTTGGTGTCACGACCTATGCTAACACTATGTAAGACGACCTTACTATAAGACATTGACTGGTCACTGGCCCGAGGCGGGAGGCTTGGTGTCACGACCTATGCTAACACTATGTAAGACGACCTTACTATAAGACATTGACTGGTCACAGGCCTAAGGCGGGAGGCTTGGTGTCACGACCTATGCTAACACTATGTAAGACGACCTTACTATAAGACATTGACTGGTCACTGGCCCGAGGCGGGAGGCTTGGTGTCACGACCTATGCTAACACTATGTAGGACGACCTTACTATAAGACATTGACTGGTCACAGGCCCGAGGCAGGGGGCTTGGTGTCACGACCTATGCTAACACTATGTAAGACGACCTTACTATAAGACATTGACTGGTCACAGGCCCGAGGCAGGGGGTTTGGTGTCACGACCTATGCTAACACTATGTAAGACGACCTTACTATAAGACATTGACTGGTCACAGGCCCGAGGCGGGAGGCTTGGTGTCACGACCTATGCTAACACTATGTAAGACGACCTTACTATAAGACATTGACTGGTCACAGGCCCGAGGCGGGAGGCTTGGTGTCACGACCTATGCTAACACTATGTAAGACGACCTTACTATAAGACATTGACTGGTCACAGGCCCGAGGCGGGAGGCTTGGTGTCACGACCTATGCTAACACTATGTAAGACGACCTTACTATAAGACATTGACTGGTCACAGGCCCGAGGCGGGAGGCTTGGTGTCACGACCTATGCTAACACTATGTAAGACGACCTTACTATAAGACATTGACTGGTCACAGGCCCGAGGCGGGAGGCTTGGTGTCACGACCTATGCTAACACTATGTAAGACGACCTTACTATAAGACATTGACTGGCCACAGGCCCGAGGCAGGAGGCTTGGTGTCACGACCTATGCTAGCACTATGTAAGACGACCTTACTATAAGACATTGACTGGTCACAGGCCCGAGGCGGGAGGCTTGGTGTCACGACCTATGCTAGCACTATGTAAGACGACCTTACTATAAGACATTGACTGGTCACAGGCCCGAGGCAAGGGGCTTGGTGTCACGACCTATGCTAACTTTATGTAAGACGACCTTATTATAAGACATTGACTGGTCACCGGCCCGAGGCAAGGGGCTTGGTGTCACGACCTATGCTAACACTATGTAAGACGACCTTACTATAAGACATTGACGGTCACTGGCCCGAGGCAGGGGGCTTGGTGTCACGACCTATGCTAACACTATGTAAGACGACCTTACTATAAGACATTGACTGGTCACAGGCCCGAGGCAGGGGGCTTGGTGTCACGATCTATGCTATCACTATGTAACACAACCTTACTATAAGACATTGACTGGTCACAGGGCCGAGGCAAGGGGCTTGTTGTCACGATCTATGCTAACACTATGTAAGACGACCTTACTATAAGACATTGACTGGTCACAGGCCCGAGGCAGGGGGCTTGGTGTCACGACCTATGCTAACACTATGTAAGACAACCTTACTATAAGACATTGACTGGTCACAGTCCCGAGGCAAGGGGCTTGGTGGTACGACCTATGCTAACACTATGTAAGACAACCTAACTCTAAGACATTGACTGGTCACAGGCCCGAGGCAAGGGGCTTGGTGTCACGACCTATGCTAACACTATGTAAGACGACCTTACTTTAAGACATTGACTGGTCACAGGCCCGAGACAGGGGGCTTGGTGTCACGACCTATGCTAACACTATGTAAGACGACCTTACTATAAGACATTGACTGGTCACAGGCCCCAGGCAGGGGGCTTGGTGTCACGACTTATGCTAACACTATGTAAGACGACCTTACTATAAGACATTGACTGGTCACAGGCCCCAGGCAGGGGGCTTGGTGTCACGACCTATGCTAGCACTATGTAAGACGACCTTACTATAAGACATTGACTGGTCACAGGCCCGAGGCAGGGGGCTTGGTGTCACGACCTATGCTAACACTATGTAAGACGACCTTACTATAAGACATTGACTGGTCACAGGCCTGAGGAAGGGGGCTTGGTGTCACGACCTATGCTAGCACTATGTAAGACGACCTTACTATAAGACATTGACTGGTCACAGGCCCGAGGCAGGGGGCTTGGTGTCACGATCTATGCTAACACTATGTAAGACAACCTTACTATACGACATTGACTGTTCACAGGCCCGAGGCAGGGGGCTTGGTGTCACGACCTATGCTAGCACTATGTAAGACAAGCTTACTATAAGACATTGACTGGTCACAGGCCCGCCACTGGGACGAGACGAACTCCAACATTGACAGCAGTTCGACCACTCTTCCAGAACTACTCGGGATCAGTAGAACTTTCCAAACGGTTAGATATTCATACCCCCAATACCCCAACTGATTAGTTAGGTACAGGCAGTGCAATCGGATCTCTACCCACTTTGGGCCGGACCCCTAGACTGGGGACTTGGTTCTAGGGGGCATAACCCACCCCGTTAGAGCTTGAAAGCGTACCTTTGAAACAGCCTGGCGCTAAGCCACAAAAATTCAATAAACTGTCATATTACATTACCTAAATAAGGGAAATATATTACCCCCTCCCCGTAATATCGAGCCTAACATCAAAAAATCTTTAGTTTCGGGCCACCCTTGCCAGCTGCTCCGGCTTAGTCACCGTGTGAATAGACCTCCCGACATCCCTAACAGACCTAACATATATTTAAGATATTGCTATTATATAATATTAGGGAAAGTATTAGATATTTTTTTAACATTATGCAGATATTTCAAAGATTTGCTTTATTTTGTGCAAATATTTCCAAAACACTTTAGAGCAATACTTGTGTATTGCAATGCTATGTTCGGTATTCTGTACAGTGTTACGTCACTTTTTATACCTATATTTATACAAGGTGACAAAAAATATTAGAAAGTATTTTAAAGCATGTTTAAGAAGATTCAACAACACACAAAGTCTTCCACAAGATAACAATGTAACTGATGCTAAATTGAGTCGCACAACTGAAATACACAATGGAAGAGATATTACCACAGCTTCATTGTGGCGAAAGCCAGTCCCTAGTGGGTTGTAGGAACGCGGGAATACCAATTTCCTTTATTTAGAGATCGTTCCGAATATTAATGTATCTAACTCTAGAACATAAGTTGGGAAACAGTTATTGAAATTTATAAAGTTCTGCTTACTACAAACACAGTTTGTTACACAGTAAATAGTAACAGATATAATAAACAAAAATCGCCTACAGTCAATTCTTACTTAGGTCATCAAGGAAATATTTATTTTAGTTACTATTTATTAAATAATTATATTAAATCAGCTGTTTTATAAAGTCATATGCTATTACTTATTTCAAGCCAAATGGGACGAAATAACTATATTCCATATCTTGCCCCTTTTGTGAATAGTTTCTCCCATATAAAACTAAAATTAATTCATTAAATTAAATTAATGAATTACTATTTGACAGAAACTAAATTAACACCAAGTGAAACCACTTCAAGTTTAAGGGAAAATGTATTTGAACTTGAGGAACTTGAGTGGGTGAATAGAAAGTATTTTTTCACGGTTGAAAATATGAACAAGATATATATATATATAAAGAGAGTGTGGACTAATAGTAGGAATTGAAAACCTATATATAGTCAATCAATGAACATTAAATAATTAATTTACTTATTTGCTGCCCAATATTAAATCTACGGCTAGCGTACCAACAGGATTCCCCTCGTAAGTATATAGTACAACAATTTGGTATAGCTATGCTCGCATTCGAAAAGTCTTCAATATAGTGGTCGGTGATAACTATAATGGTGGTTGATGATACCGATGATCATAGTTGACTATAACGGTTTTTATGGTTGATGATAACGATGAACATAGTTGATGATAACGATAACCGTTGTCAATGATAACTATTTTTATGGTTGATCATAACGATGATCATTGTTGATGTTAACAATAATCGTGGTTGATGATAACCATGATCATGGTTGATGATAACGATAATCGTGGTTGATGATAACGATGATAATGTTTGATAATAACGATAATCGTGGTTGATGATAACTAAGATTATACTTGATAATAACAATGATCATAGTTGATGATACCGATAATCGTTGTCGATGATAACTATTTTTATGGTTGATGATAACTAAGAACATGGTTGATGATAACGATAATCGTGGTTGATGATAACCATGATAATGTTTGATAATAACGATAATCGAGGTTGATGATAACTAAGATTATACTTGATAATAACGATGATCATAGTTGATACCGATAATCGTTGTCGAAGATAACTATTTTTATGGTTGATGATAACTATGATCATGGTTGATGATAACGATAATCGTGGTTGATGATAACCATGATCGTGGTTGATTATAACGATAATCGTGTTTGATGATAACCATGATCGTGGTTGATTATAACGATAATCGTGGTTGATGATAACTAAGATTATACTTGATAATAACGATGATCATAGTTGATGATACCGATAATCGTTGTCGATGATGACTATTTTTATGGTTGATGATAACTATGAACATGGTTGATGATAACGATATTCGTGGTTGATGATAACGATGATCATTTCGTATTCAAGTTACTTTGAGATATTACCAGAGACAATAGTTTACTGTTATAGCTGATTCTTCTGAAGATAATTGCTTCTTAATCAAAATTAATGCTGCTATTTGAGTAATGAAAAAGTTCATTTCCGGTTTACTTATTCAACAAAACGTACTCCACAGTTACTTTGAGCCGGAACTTAAAGTTGTGACGTTGTACGACATAATACGACTATCATTGAACTCATATTATAAAACTATAGAATGTGAGTTATTTGATTTAATCATTGTCTCTATTCTAAAGCTAGAGTATAATGATAACGTTAAACAAACTCACAATGCGAGTATGTTGGAAATAAAAGCTTCCCCACCGTATTTAGTCCTGTCCCAAGTGGGGGAAAACGTGTCCATACGTCACCGACTCGCTCCAACTTTCCTCCACGTTCTGTCCATCTTTATTTATTCCACGAAAACTGCAAACTGGTCGGAGTTTACTATATAGTATGAAATATACAGACTTTGTAAAGTGAGAAACTCGTAACGATTTCCATTTTACTAAAACTGAGCACATAGGCGTTGTATATTTTGTAAAAAGTTGTAAAAGAATCCACGTTTAGCCAAATGAAAGGTTTCCAAAGCGGTTGCAAAGGGACGGCCGCAATGTTAGCTGTGATTGCTTGATTTATTCTGGGGGCGGAAACCGCACTAATTGGAATACAAACAAAACTTCGCTTTCCAATTCGTTCGTTTCGTAAAGTTTCTACCGTGTTTTTAATAATGTCAAAGTAGTTTTACAAAATCGCTAAAGTAAATAAATAGTTAATGACAACAAATCGGAGACACGATTTTATATTTTATAATATTTTGTTTATTTGTCTGTCCGTTACGAGTAAGAACTAAACACTTTGGGAAAATATTTTATATATAACTTTCCTTTCATAATATGCAATAATCTTTACTTATAAGAATGTTATGTTTATTTTTCTGCAGTAACATACCTGCGACCTCAGCTGAGGGAAACACTCGGCATTCTAGCTAAAGACAACTCCAGTCACATGTAAGACTTGCTGCAGTAACATACCTGCGACCTAAGCTGAGGGAAACACTCGGCATTCTAGCTAAAGACAACTCCAGTCACATGTAAGACTTGCTGCAGTAACATACCTGCGACCTCAGCTGAGGGAAACACTCGCCATTCTAGCTAAAGACAACTCCAGTCACATGTAAGACTTGCTGCAGTAACATACCTGCGACCTCAGCTGAGGGAAACACTCGCCATTCTAGCTAAAGACAACTCCAGTCACATGTAAGACTTGCTGCAGTAACATACCTGCGACCTCAGCTGAGGGAAACACTCGCCATTCTAGCTAAAGACAACTCCAGTCACATGTAAGACTTGCTGCAGTAACATACCTGCGACCTCAGCTGAGGGAAACACTCGCCATTCTAGCTAAAGACAACTCCAGTCACATGTAAGACTTGCTGCAGTAACATACCTGCGACCTCAGCTGAGGGAAACACTCGGCATTCTAGCTAAAGACAACTCCAGTCACATGTAAGACCTGCTGCAGTAACATACCTGCGACCTCAGCTGAGGGAAACACTCGGCATTCTAGCTAAAGACAACTCCAGTCACATGTAAGACTTGCTGCAGTAACATACCTGCGACCTCAGCCGAGGGAAACACTCGCCATTCTAGCTAAAGACAACTCCAGTCACATGTAAGACTTGCTGCAGTAACATACCTGCGACCTCAGCTGAGGGAAACACTCGCCATTCTAGCTAAAGACAACTCCAGTCACATGTAAGACTTGCTGCAGTAACATACCTGCGACCTCAGCTGAGGGAAACACTCGCCATTCTAGCTAAAGACAACTCCAGTCACATGTAAGACTTGCTGCAGTAACATACCTGCGACCTCAGCTGAGGGAAACACTCGTCATTCAAGCTAAAGACAACTCCAGTCACATGTAAGACTTTACCTATTCCCAAATTCATTGTTTATTAACAAACAGAAACGTATTCGTTTACACCACACCTTCCATTAAATCTTCCCCCTTAATCGAGATACATTTGTGTGTCATGTCGTGATTGAGCAGCGTCGTTCGCCAAATCTTAAGTAAAGGATATTTGTAAGCGCCAGCACCCACCCGACTGCGACTGCTTCATTTGCTGTGGCTCTATGCCGTGATCAGAGGTATAACACCGGGGATCTCCCGCCATGTCCAACCTAGTTAACGCGAGAACTACTTCTTGGGGGGGGGACTACAACTTGGATGAGACACAAGGAACTAAGAAAATGTTTATGACATTGATTCTGGCAACGGTTCGATTAAAAAATTAAATAGCTTTAGCTCAGTTTTGCGTTAGACTCTGACAGATTGCAAAATTAAATTTTTATGAAACGTGTGCTTTGTTTGGTTCAACATTACCCATCCATGCAACTACAGTGTGCCACAGCTAGTATTTTATAAATATATTACAAATAATATTTCAAGTGTACGAGTATATATATATATATATATATATATATATATGTGTGTGTGTGTGTGTGTGTGTGTGTGTGTGTGTGTGTGTGTGTGCGCGTGTGTGTGTGTGTGTGTGTGTGTGTGTGTGTGTGTGTGTGTGTGTGTGTGTGTGTGTGTGTGCGCGCGCGTGTGTGTGTGTGCGCGCGCGTGTGTGTGTGTGTGTGTGTGTGTGTGTGCGCGTGTGTGTGTATGGGCGCACATGTGTCTATGTTGTTTGTTTTGGTGGGTCGACTTTCAGAAAAACAAGTATATACTCCGTTCGGACTTCGTTACTTTTTATTTCATAATTTTAATTATTATAAATATGTATAGACTTCTACATATGGCAGAATCACAATAATAGGTGGCAAAATAACGAAAGTGGCGGATTTTCTTACAATTTTCCATTTTCCAATATACACAGTAAGTTCTATATAGTGTAGGACTATTATTTCTGTTTATTACCACTTATTCGATTTTTTCCCCAGTTTATGAACATGATGGTGATTCATAATTTCTCATTCCATCTATGTCTTCTTTTCCTTCATTATTGCAAGGAACGTTCCTCTAATAATTTCAAATACATCTTTAAATAACTGTTTTCCACATATGGTAAAATTAGCTCAATGCCAGGTGCAAGCAAGTGTGCTGGTTTTGCAATGAGTAGTTCTTCAGGTTGAAGCCAACCGGGACATCACGTGTTTAAAATTTAATTTATGAATTACCTATTAAAATTATAAACGCCAATTGACATTCACTATAGTTTAAAGAAGTGTATTTAAACTAGTTGAATGGACACTAACGTACTTTATTAGAGAATAAAATTTGTATAAGATATATGTAAGGCGAGTGTGAGGAAGTAGAAGGAGTTTGTACAAGATATATGTAAGGCGATTGTGTGGAAGTAGAAGGAGTTTGTACAAGATATACGTAAGGCGATTGTGAGGAAGTAGAAGGAGTTTGTATAAGATATATGTAGGGCGAGTGTGAGGAAGTAGAAGGAGTTTGTACAAGATATATGTAAGGCGAGTGTGAGGAAGTAGAAGGAGTTTGTATAAGATATATGTTAGGCGATTGTGTGGAAGTAGAAGGAGTTTGTACAAGATATATGTAAGGCGATTGTGTGGAAGTAGAAGGAGTTTGTACAAGATATATGTAAGGCGATTGTGTGGAAGTAGAAGGAGTTTGTACAAGATATATGTAAGGCGATTGTGTGGAAGTAGAAGGAGTTTGTACAAGATATATGTAAGGCGATTGTGTGGAAGTAGAAGGAGTTTGTATAAGATATATGTAAGGCGAGTGTATGGAAGTAGAAGGAGTTTGTACAAGATATATGTAAGGCGAGTGTGTCGAAGTAGAAGGAGTTTGTACAAGATATATGTAAGGCGAGTGTGTGGAAGTAGAAGGAGTTTGTATAAGATATATGTAAGGCGAGTGAGTGGAAGTAGAAGGAGTTTGTATAAGATATATGTAAGGCGAGTGTGAGGAAGTAGAAGGAGTTTGTACAAAATATATGTTAGGCGATTGTGTGGAAGTAGAAGGAGTTTGTACAAGATATATGTTAGGCGATTGTGTGGAAGTAGAAGGAGTTTGTACAAGATATATGTAAGGCGATTGTGTGGAAGTAGAAGGAGTTTGTACAAGATATATGTAAGGCGATTGTGTGGAAGTAGAAGGAGTTTGTATAAGATATATGTAAGGCGAGTGTATGGAAGTAGAAGGAGTTTGTACAAGATATATGTAAGGCGAGTGTGTGGAAGTAGAAGGAGTTTGTACAAGATATATGTAAGGCGAGTGTATGGAAGTAGAAGGAGTTTGTATAAGATATATGTAAGGCGAGTGTGAGGAAGTAGAAGGAGTTTGTATAAGATATATGTAAGGCGAGTGTGTGGAAGTAGAAGGAGTTTGTACAAGATATATGTAAGGCGAGTGTGAGGAACTAGAAGGAGTTTGTACAAGATATAAGTAAGGCGAGTGTGTGGAAGTAGAAGGAGTTTGTATAAGATATATGTAAGGCGAGTGTGAGGAAGTAGAAGGAGTTTGTATAAGATATATGTAAGGCGAGTGTGTGGAAGTAGAAGGAGTTTGTACAAGATATATGTAAGCCGAGTGTGTGGAAGTAGAAGGAGTTTGTACAAGATATATGTAAGGCGAGTGTGTGGAAGTAGAAGGAGTTTCTATAAGATATATGTAAGGCGAGTGTGTGGAAGTAGAAGGAATTTGTATAAGATATATGTAAGGCGAGTGTGAGGAAGTAGAAGGAGTTTGTATAAGATATATGTAAGGCGAGTGTGTGGAAGTAGAAGGAGTTTGTATAAGATATAAGTAAGGCGAGTGTGTGGAAGTAGAAGGAGTTTGTATAAGATATATGTAAGGCGAGTGTGAGGAAGTAGAAGGAGTTTGTATAAGATATATGTAAGGCGAGTGTGTGGAAGTAGAAGGAGTTTGTACAAGATATAAGTAAGGCGAGTGTGAGGAACTAGAAGGAGTTTGTACAAGATATATGTAAGGCGAGTGTGTGGAAGTAGAAGGAGTTTGTACAAGATATATGTAAGGCGAGTGTGTGGAAGTAGAAGGAGTTTGTATAAGATATATGTAAGGCGAGTGTGTGGAAGTAGAAGGAGATTGTATAAAATATATGTAAGGCGAGTGTGTGGAAGTAGAAGGAGTTTGTACAAGATATATGTAAGGCGAGTGTGTGGAAGTAGAAGGAGTTTGTACAAGATATATGTAAGGCGAGTGTGTGGAAGTAGAAGGAGTTTGTATAAGATATATGTAAGGCGAGTGTGTGGAAGTAGAAGGAGTTTGTACAAGATATATGTAAGGCGAGTGTGTGGAAGTAGAAGGAGTTTGTACAAGATATATGTAAGGCGAGTGTGTGGAAGTAGAAGGAGTTTGTATAAGATATATGTAAGGCGAGTGTGTGGAAGTAGAAGGAGTTTGTACAAGATATAAGTAAGGCGAGTGTGTGGAAGTAGAAGGAGTTTGTACAAGATATATGTAAGGCGAGTGTGTGGAAGTAGAAGGAGTTTGTACAAGATATATGTAAGGCGAGTGTGTGGAAGTAGAAGGAGGTTGTATAAGATATATGTAAGGCGAGTGTGTGGAAGTAGAAGGAGTTTGTATAAGATATATGTAAGGCGAGTGTGTGGAAGTAGAAGGAGTTTGTACAAGATATATGTAAGGCGAGTGTGTGGAAGTAGAAGGAGTTTGTACAAGATATATGTAAGGCGAGTGTGTGGAAGTAGAAGGAGTTTGTATAAGATATATGTAAGGCGAGTGTGTGGAAGTAGAAGGAGTTTGTACAAGATATATGTAAGGCGAGTGTGTGGAAGTAGAAGGAGTTTGTACAAGATATATGTAAGGCGAGTGTGTGGAAGTAGAAGGAGTTTGTATAAGATATATGTAAGGCGAGTGTGTGGAAGTAGAAGGAGTTTGTACAAGATATAAGTAAGGCGAGTGTGAGGAACTAGAAGGAGTTTGTACAAGATATATGTAAGGCGAGTGTGTGGAAGTAGAAGGAGTTTGTACAAGATATATGTAAGGCGAGTGTGTGGAAGTAGAAGGAGTTTGTATAAGATATATGTAAGGCGAGTGTGTGGAAGTAGAAGGAGTTTGTACAAGATATATGTAAGGCGAGTGTGAGGAACTAGAAGGAGTTTGTACAAGATATATGTAAGGCGAGTGTGTGGAAGTAGAAAGAGTTTGTACAAGATATATGTAAGGCGATTGTGTGGAAGTAGAAGGAGTTTGTACAAGATATATGTAAGGCGAGTGTATGGAAGTAGAAGGAGTTTGTACAAGATATATTTAAGGCGAGTGTGAGGAACTAGAAGGAGATTGTACAAGATATACGTAAGGCGATTGTGTGGAAGTAGAAGGAGTTTGTACAAGATATATGTAAGGCGATTGTGTGGAAGTAGAAGGAGTTTGTACAAGATATATGTAAGGCGAGTGTATGGAAGTAGAAGGAGTTTGTACAAGATATATGTAAGGCGAATGTATGGAAGTAGAAGGAGTTTGTACAAGATATATGTAAGGCGATTGTGAGGAAGTAGAAGGAATTTGTACAAGATATATGTAAGGCGAGTGTGAGGAACTAGAAGGAGTTTGTACAAGATATATGTAAGGGGAGTGTATGGAAGTAGAAGGAGTTTGTACAAGATATATGTAAGGCGAGTGCATGGAAGTAGAAGGAGTTTGTACAAGATATATGTAAGGCGAGTGTATGGAAGTAGAAGGAGTTTGTACAAGATATATGTAAGGCGAGTGTGAGGAACTAGAAGGAGTTTGTACAAGATATATGTAAGGCGAATGTATGGAAGTAGAAGGAGTTTGTACAAGATATATGTAAGGCGATTGTGAGGAAGTAGAAGGAATTTGTACAAGATATATGTAAGGCGAGTGTGAGGAACTAGAAGGAGTTTGTACAAGATATATGTAAGGGGAGTGTATGGAAGTAGAAGGAGTTTGTACAAGATATATGTAAGGCGAGTGCATGGAAGTAGAAGGAGTTTGTACAAGATATATGTAAGGCGAGTGTATGGAAGTAGAAGGAGTTTGTATAAGATATATGTAAGGCGAGTGTATGGAAGTAGAAGGAGTTTGTAAAAGATATATGTAAGGCGAGTGTATGGAAGTAGAAGGAGTTTGTACAAGATATATGTAAGGCGAGTGTGAGGAACTAGAAGGAGTTTGTATAAGATATATGTAAGGCGAGTGTATGGAAGTAGAAGGAGTTTGTACAAGATGTATGTAAGGCGAGTGTATGGAAGTAGAAGGAGTTTGTACAAGATATATGTAAGGCGAGTGTATGGAAGTAGAAGGAGTTTGTATAAGATATATGTAAGGCGAGTGTGAGGAACTAGAAGGAGTTTGTATAAGATATATGTAAGGCGAGTGTATGGAAGTAGAAGGAGTTTGTACAAGATATATGTAAGGCGAGTGTGAGGAACTAGAAGGAGTTTGTACAAGATATATGTAAGGCGAGTGTATGGAAGTAGAAAGAGTTTGTACAAGATATATGTAAGGCGAGTGTGAGGAACTAGAAGGAGTTTGTATAAGATATATGTAAGGCGAGTGTATGGAAGTAGAAGGAGTTTGTACAAGATATATGTAAGGCGAGTGTGAGGAACTAGAAGGAGTTTGTACAAGATATATGTAAGGCGAGTGTATGGAAGTAGAAGGAGTTTGTACAAGATATATGTAAAACGAGTGTATGGAAGTAGAAGGAGTTTGTATAAGATATATGTAAGGCGAGTGTATGGAAGTAGAAGGAGTTTGTACAAGATGTATGTAAGGCGAGTGTATGGAAGTAGAAGGAGTTTGTACAAGATATATGTAAGGCGAGTGTGAGGAACTAGAAGGAGTTTGTACAAGATATATGTAAGGCGAATGTGAGGAACTAGAAGGAGTTTGTACAAGATATATGTAAGGCGAGTGTATGGAACTAGAAGGAGTTTGTACAAGATATATGTAAGGCGAGTGTATGGAAGTAGAAGGAGTTTGTACAAGATATATGTAAGGCGAGTGTGAGGAACTAGAAGGAGTTTGTACAAGATATACGTAAGGCGATTGTGTGGAAGTAGAAGGAGTTTGTACGAGATATATGTAAGGCGAGTGTGAGGAACTAGAAGGAGTTTGTACAAGATATATTTAAGGCGATTGTGTGAAAGTAGAAGGAGTTTGTATAAGGTATATGTAAGGCGAGTGTGTGGAAGTAGAAGGAGTTTGTACAAGATATATGTAAGGCGAGTGTGAGGAACTAGAAGGAGTTTGTACAAGATATATGTAAGGCGAGTGTATGGAAGTAGAAGAAGTTTGTACAAGATATATGTAAGGCGAGTGTGTGGAAGTAGAAGGAGTTTGTATAAGATATATGTAAGGCGAGTGTGAGGAAGTAGAAGGAGTTTGTACAAGAAATATGTAAGGCGAATGTGAGGAAGTAGAAGGAGTTTGTACAAGATATATGTAAGGCGAGTGTGATGAAGTAGAAGGAGTTTGTACAAGATATATGTAAGTCGAGTGTGAGGAAGTAGAAGTAGTTTGTACAAGATATATGTAAGGCGAGTGTGATGAAGTAGAAGGAGTTTGTATAAGATATATGTAAGGCGAGTGTGATGAAGTAGAAGGAGTTTGTACAAGATATATGTAAGTCGAGTGTGAGGAAGTAGAAGTAGTTTGTACAAGATATATGTAAGGCGAGTGTGAGGAAGTAGTAGCTGTTTGTACAAGATATATGTAAGGCGAGTGTGAGGAAGTAGAAGGAGTTTGTATAAGATATATGTAATGCGAGTGTGAGGAAGTAGAGGGAGTTTGTACAAGATATATGTAAGGCGAGTGTGAGGAAGTGGAAGGAGTTTGTACAAGATATATGTAAGGCGATTGTGAGGAAGTAGAAGAAATTTGTACAAGATATATGTAAGGCGAGTGTGTGGAAGTAGAAGGAGTTTGTACAAGATATATGTGTTGAGTGTGAGGAAGTAGAAGGAGTTTGTACAAGATATACGTAATGCGAGTGTGAGGAAGTAGGAGGAGTTTGTACAAGATATTTGTAAAGCGAGTGTGTGGGGGAGTTTGTACAAGATATATGTAAGGCGAGTGTGTGGAAGTAGAAGGAGTTTGTACAAGATATATGTAAGGCGAGTCTGAGGAAGTAGAAGGAGTTTGCACAAGATATATGTAAGGCGATTGTGAGGAAGTAGAAGGAGTTTGTACAAG
>JBAIZL010000369.1:4597500-4637500 GCA_036971475.1 Prosapia bicincta
TGTGTGTGTGTGTGTGTGTGTGTGTGTGTGTGTGTGTGTGTGTGTGTGTGTGTGTGCACAAATATGGTAACAAATACTTTATTCCCTTTGGTTAAAAATAAATAATTAAATATATAGTCATTTATAACCACAGTTCTCATAATCTGCTTTTCGAAGAAAATAGTTTTTGTCGAATAGGGATATTTTACTTCAACTACAAAAAACTCCTTTGTTTACTTTTTTGCGCACCCCAGCATAATCATCTTGAGTGATGCTGCAATTACAAATTCATATTTACAAATGTTCTCAGCAAAGTGCAACTTCTGATTAGAGATACTAAATTGGCCCTACTTGTTACCTTCCCATGTTAAATGGCTGTACTTAGCCATTACGTAAACGTCAGACTGGCATAGCAATGATATACAAGCGAGTTAATCCCAACTTACTATTTACTTCAATGTTTTACCCCGTTATAGTGGTCGATGGGTTGGAAACACTCGAAATATCATCGAAATCTAAGACACTAAGAACTGTGAACCTAAACTAACATCGGTGCCCTTCAGAAAGTATTTTGATTTATAATACAAATAATTTTCCTTTTCTGTATTTCTCTAGTGAACGTACATTTTAGGGCTTTGCCCCTCTTGAAGCTTGCTTGAATATACCATGAATGTATGATTTAATACAGATTTATTGATTACTTTCAGATTTATTGATTACGCTTAATACTACTAGACATTGTCAGTACTGTTAGTGGCATTATTGTTGATGTTGTTGTTATTTTTATCACAATTAATATCTATATTACTACAAGTAGTCAGTAGTCGTATTGCTATTATCACTGTTATGTTTATGGTATTATTATTATATTATTGTTGTAGTTATTATTAAATTTATTAATATTATCATTATTATTATTATTGTTGTTGTTATTAAAATTATTATTATTGCTATTATAGGTGTTTTTGTTGATATATTCGAATTAGTACTTGTGGTAGCCTTGGTGTAATTATTGAATTATTACCATGGTTATTAATAAAATAATGAATATTATTATAATCATTATTTTTATTATTATTAATATGGTTCTTCTTCTTGATATTATTAATATCATAACTATAATTATTATTCTTATTATTAATATAGTAGTAGTATTTCTGTGATTATTGTGGTTTTATATTAGCATGGTTGTTATTATAATCATTGATGATGTTCTGGTTTTTGTTATTATTGTTATCTTTATCAATATTGTTGTTACTATTATTAATATTAGTAATGATGCTGTTATTCTGATAATATTATTATAGTTATTATTAATATTGTTTTTGTTACAGCTTACTTATGAGTAAGTGAAACCTTTAATTTATTTGTATTTGTATCTTATTCTTTTCGATGATATTTACTACGTTATTGATTAGAATTTTTTAAATAGTACTATTACAACGTATTTTTAAAATACGAATGTTATGATTGTCTTTATGCTAGTCACCAAACGGGAGTTCGAATTGATTGTTTTCTCAATTTAGAAAAACTTTATTAATTTTGTATAAATGCTATAATTCTATAGTAATTTCAACTTTTACTTAATTTATAAAAGTTAAACTGGAATCATTTTAGCTGCTTATATTCTTGCTACGAGTTTTAAAATAGTTATTTATATCTAAAATAAAACCATCTTTTTGGGATATTTTCTCTTTTTTCTTTGTTATAATATACTAACATTAGGAATTCTGAAAGTTTCCGATAAATATCAGAAGTGCTTGATCAACATTAAAT
Organism: Prosapia bicincta; assembly: GCA_036971475.1. Classification (NCBI taxonomy): domain Eukaryota; kingdom Metazoa; phylum Arthropoda; class Insecta; order Hemiptera; family Cercopidae; genus Prosapia; species Prosapia bicincta. Next base: position 4,599,256 of record JBAIZL010000369.1, read on the forward strand.
TAGAACTTTTAAAATCTTGTAGCTAGAACGTTCGTATCCAATTTCTGCTGTAATAAATCAACAAATTAACAATAAAGGCTAATATTCCTGAAGTATATTTGTTGAAGAAGAAAGGAAGGGATCACCAAACGTTTTTGAATATCACACTTTATTTACTTGAACGTTTTACCGTTGTCTACCTTCATACTAACGACCCATGCCTTTAGGAAATCTTTGGAAAATTTGCGACCCATGTTTTACGAAATATTTATTGTTCTAAATCTTGTAAACACTCTATTTTCTCAAGCACATGAGATAATAATAAAATCAGAATTTTATCAGCTTCTATTGTGAATTTTTAAAACATTGTGCCACGTTGTTTGCATTACAATGCCTCCTGGGTCTAGAGTAATTAATGTATTTAATCCCTGTGCAACCGATATTTTCATGTTTATTGGGGTAAACCTCTAAAACAAAAATTGTTTTCGATTGTAGGTAGAAATGAAAGCGTTTTGTCTTCACTTTATTAGCGACACCTAGCAGGGAAACGGTTAACTAACTGAATAGCACGTATGAAGAGGAACTGTTTGAAGCGCTCCGCAATACATTATTATTGGGGAAATAGATTCTGAGTAATTAACTGTCGTGACTCCTAAGATTATTGTGAAGGGCTCTGTAGTAGCAAATATTAATATTAGTGAACTTGATATTCCTACCTTTTCTTGTTAGTTTCATATTCGTGGTGTTTGGAGACAAGTAGTGTGAATGTCTAAGATACTAAGGTTCATTGCAAACCTACAGAGTTAGGCAAGTTGGAAGTAAGGCCATTGGCTACAGAGCTCCATTCCCGCAATTTAAATTACGTTCTTGTTTGATCAAGGTACCATTATTGGAAAAGGATTAAATTCTCCCGAAATAAATCAATTTCAGGAGATTATATTCTTTGAAGTAAAGCAAGAAAGTTGCTATTATGAATTTCGGCAACCATTGAGGGTTCGGCTTAAATGAGCCGTTGAGAGGAAAAGTGGCGTAAGTCAGTGTTAATTAATTTCGAGATAATTAGAGGTTTGTTAGACCTTTAACAGCAAATCCCAGGAATTAAAATAAACAATTATCTGTCAATATTTAGTACTTGAGGTTCCAATATTAAACAACCCATTTATTTCTTAGTAACTTGTAATTGCTTATAATTTTTTTAACAGTTTTTAATTAAACCTTTTGACTTACGCCACTTTCCTTTTCAAAGGTTTATTATGCTATGCAGTATTTGGCAGTAGTCTGTTATACACGCGTGCTATTACATTTTTAGTTAATATTTGAATCTATTTTCACTTCCGCTACTAGTTTATACTCTAAAGTATAATAATATGTTAAATATATTGCCTCTAGTAGCACTTACGGAGTTTTAAAACCAAATTTAGATAAAACGAAAGTGTTACTAAAGCAAATATATATATATATTATTTTGCTTAAATAAATACAAGAATTATAATTGTAAATTCAATTATAATTCTTGTATTTGTATTTAGACTTTTGTTCTTTATATATATATATATATATATATATATCTTGTATTATTCATTCCTAATGATGTCGGTACTGTTTATTAACGAAAATCTTTTAATATAAATTATTACCTAATTCTTGTATTTGAATAACCTGTGTTTTTTTTATTACTAAATAAGAAAATATATGTTGTATTTATATATATTTATTTATTTATTTATTTATTTATATTTATCTGAAATTTGTGTGCATTTCAAAACCTGTAATTGTATATTAAATATAAGTATTTAAAAACAAAAATCAAATTTAAAAACTGTGTGTAAGATTTTTAGGTAATTTGTTATAAAAATAGTCCTAACGCTGGTAATCTACTAATAACACGTTTAGGAATTGAACGCCTATAATCTAGTTTTGGGTCCACCGTCCATTTCCGAAACAATTTGGTGAGCTGAATACAAACCCGACCGCAAAATTGTTTCATTGCGTCCCAATGTAAAGATATTCTAAACCTGTGTAAATGTCCCGTTATAGTTGTGTTGGGATAATTTTCCTCACTATGCAGACCTAATGTGTCACTTTGCCCTTCAACTTAAGCTATCCTGCAAAGACAATACACGGATGTGACGTAGACTAGGTTTATATTAACTGATGGATGTATTGTTAACATACTTTGGATTAAGGAAAAGACTCTATCCCCCTTCAAGGTTGGAGATGAGTGACGGGTTGGTTTACTTTATTATCTCCTGTAGCACGTAGGGGAGGGAAGGGGGAGGAATTTATATAGGCATAAAGGAAGGACTCTATCCCCCTTCAAGGTTGGAGATGAGTAACGGGTTGGTTTCCTTTATTATCTCCTGTAGCACGTAGGGGAGGGAAGGGTGAGGAATTTATATAGGCATAAAGGAAGGACTCTATCCCCCTTCAAGGTTGGAGATGAGTGACGGGTTGGTTTCCTTTATTATCTCCTGTAGCACGTAGGGGAGGGAAGGGTGAGGAATTTATATAGGCATAAAGGAAGGACTCTATCCCCCTTCAAGGTTGGAGATGAGTGACGGGTTGGTTTCCTTTATTATCTCCTGTAGCACGTAGGGGAGGGAAGTGGGAGGAATTTATATAGGCATAAAGGAAGGACTCTATCCCCCTTCAAAGTTGGAGATGAGTGACGGGTTGGTTTCCTTTATTATCTCCTGTAGCACGTAGGGGAGGGAAGGGGGAGGAATTTATATAGGCATAAAGGAAGGACTCTATCCCCCTTCAAGGTTGTAGATGAGTGACTGGTTGGTTTCCTGTATTATCTCCTGTAGCACGTAGGGGAGAGAAGGGGGAAGAATTTATATAGGCATAAAGGAAGGACTCTTTCCCCCTTCAAGGTTGGAGATGAGTGACGGGTTGGTTTCCTTTATTATCTCCTGTAGCACGTAGGGGAGGGAAGGGGGAGGAATTTATATAGACATAAAGGAAGGACTCTATCCCCCTTCAAGGTTGGAGATGAGTAACGGGTTGGTTTCCTTTATTATCTCCTGTAGCACGTAGGGGAGGGAAGGGGAGGAATTTATATAGGCATAAAGAAAGGACTCTATCCCCCTTCAAAGTTGGAGATGAGTGACGGGTTGGTTTCCTTTATTATCTCCTGTAGCACGTAGGGGAGGGAAGGGGGAGGAATTTATATAGGCATAAAGGAAGGACTCTATCCCCCTTCAAGGTTGGAGATGAGTGACGGGTTGGTTTACTTTAATATCTTCTGTAGCACGTAGGGGAGGGAAGAGGGAGGAATTTATATAGGCATAAAGGAAGGACTCTATCCCCCTTCAAGGTTGGAGATGAGTGCCGGGTAGGTTTCCTTTAATGTCTCCTGTAGCACGTAGGAGAGGAACGTGGAGAAAGGTAGATAGGCATGAAGGAAGGACTCTATCCCCCTTCAAAGTTGGGGATGAATGCCGGGTAGGTTTCCTTTAATATCTTCTGTAGCACGTAGGAGAGGGACGTGGAGGAAGTTAGATAGGCATGAAGGATGGACTCTATCCCCCTTCAAAGTTGGAGATGAGTGCCGGGTTGATTTCCTTTAATGTCTCCTGTAGCACGTAGGAGAGGGACGTGTAGGAAATTAGATAGTCATGAAGGATGGACTCTATCCCCCTTCAAGTGCCGTGTAGGGTTCCTTTATCTCCTGTAGCACGTAGGAGAGGGACGTGTAGGAAATTAGATAGTCATGAAGGATGGACTCTATCCCCCTTCAAGTGCCGTGTAGGGTTCCTTTATCTCCTGTAGCACGTAGGAGAGGGACGTGTAGGAAATTAGATAGTCATGAAGGATGGACTCTATCCCCCTTCAAGTGCCGGGTAGGGTTTCTTTATCTCCTGTAGCACGTAGGAGAGGGACGTGTAGGAAATTAGATAGTCATTAAGGATGGACTCTATCCCCCTGCAAGTGCCGGGTAGGGTTCCTTTAATGTCTCCTGTAGCACGTAGGAGAGGGACGTGGAAGAAGGAAGATAGGCATCAAGGAAGGACAAAATTGTCTCCAAGTTGTCTAAAGTAGACCGGAGTATAGACGGGATTAAAGAATCTAAGACTTATTGTTAACTGCAACCCTCTATAATTACTATATTATAAGAGGGATGGTATATTTTTATGATCAGACTACAGACGCAACATTATCTGATCAGCCTACGATAACGTTTTGCATTTTCATGAACAAAAACTCCCCAGAAGAGATTTATTTCACAAGAGTGTCAAAGTCGTACACGATGTGGAAAAGGTGACTGAAATGAAAATAGTGACAGAAAACAATACAAACATTTAATAGATATGAACCAAAACGAACAATCAATCTATAGAAAGAGGGTTAAATACAAGTAGATAACTTACAAAATAATTATTCTGGAATTAATAAAAGATCAACAACCGAATTGAGCACTGATTTCGTCTTATAGCGAATCTGGACATCTGTACAATCTGTAAAGACATAATAATCCTGTAGAGACACAAAATTACTTGGTACTTTATTAAAAATTAATTATTTTCTAAATAATTATATAACGTTTTTACCCATGTATAATTTGTATACGAGTGACTGAGTGATGTCGGGGGTGTGCTGTAACCTAAAGTCATAAGTTCGATCCCCGATAGCGTAAAAGATTTGTTCTATGTACTTAAGCCCACAGGGCGAATCAACAGCGAAAATGAGTAATTAGTACCAAATATAATGCAATAGCTAATGGCTAAACCGTACAGTTGCCCACATTATTTTGGTTCAGAATCTTTTCCTAAACCTAATCCTTCTGACAGCTTAACCAATCCTAATTGCATAAAAGAAATCTTTAATCTTATAATTTGCACACCAAATTTCAATAGTGCTAACAGTCAAATATTCTAAATAGAATTTGTATTCACAGGTATGTATTTCAGAAATAAACTAGCACTTAACGAAGCTATGTAACAAACTGAAATTATTATAAGTATGCAAGTGGCTTTACATTTTCGTCCCACACATAGTCCTAAGCATCACTCACAATAGCTGTCACACGCATTCCTTGCTAAGTGGGACTCTACGTCAGCAGCGTGTTTTGTGCTTCTCTTCAATCGCTAACGTTATTTGAAAAAAATATATATATATTAGGTTTAGTTTCGTAGATTTAGTATTGAATCTTAGTTGAATAAATTATTTTACTTACATTACATTATTTTACTTACATTACATTATTTTACTTACATTACATTATTTTACTTACGTTACATTATTTTACTTACATTACATTATTTTAAGCAAATTTAGTCCTAAATGTTGACTCTTTTTACTGTTTATGTAAATAATTTACGAATGGTTCTTTTGATTCGGCAAGGGAAAACTTGGAAATGCTTCGGCCATGAGAACTTTGGAAATGATTGGTCAATGACAATGTTAGAAATGGTTCGGCAATGAGAACTTTGGAAATGATTGGTCAATGACATTGTTAGAAATGGTTCGGCAATGAGAACTTTGGAAATGATTGGTCAATGACATTGTTAGAAATGGTTCGGCAATGAGAACTTTGGAAATGATTGGTCAATGACATTGTTAGAAATGGTTCGGCAATGAGAATTTTGGAAATGATTGGTCAATGACATTGTTAGAAATGGTTCGGCAATGAGAATTTTGGAAATGATTGGTCAATGACATTGTTAGAAATGGTTCGGCAATGAGAATTTTGGAAATGATTGGTCAATGACATTGTTAGAAATGGTTCGGCAATGAGAATTTTGGAAATGATTGGTCAATGACATTGTTAGAAATGGTTCGGCAATGAGAATTTTGGAAATGATTGGTCAATGACATTGTTAGAAATGGTTCGGCAATGAGAATTTTGGAAATGATTGGTCAATGACATTGTTAGAAATGGTTCGGCAATGAGAATTTTGGAAATGATTGGTCAATGACATTGTTAGAAATGGTTCGGCAATGAGAATTTTGGAAATGATTGGTCAATGACATTGTTAGAAATGGTTCAGCAATGAGAATTTTGGAAATGATTGGTCAATGACATTGTTAGAAATGGTTCGGCAATGAGAACTTTGAAATGATTTGCTAATGAGAACTTTTAAATGATTCTGCAAAGAGAACTTTGCACATAATTCGCCAACTACAACTTTAGAAATGGTTCGGCAATGAGAACTTTGGAAATGGTTCGGCAATGAGAACTTTGAAATGATTTGCTAATGAGAACTTTTAAATGATTCATCAAAGAGAACTTTGCACGTAATTTGCCAACTAAAACTTTAGAAATGGTTCGGCAATGAGAACTTTGGAAATGGTTCGGCAATGAGAACTTTGAAATGATTTGCTAATGAGAACTTTTAAATGATTCATCAAAGAGAACTTTGCACGTAATTCGCCAACTAAAACTTTAGAAATGGTTCGGCAATGAGAACTTTGGAAATTAACTTTGGGAATTATTCGGCAATGAGAGGCTTCGAATGTTCAAGAGCTTACGAGCGACTAATAAAATTTAAAATGATTATTGATTACGTCAACATTTTAATCTCTTGAAGGAAATTTAAAATTGTAACTTTGCAATCAATATTTGTTCAAATTATTCAAACATGTAACACACGTATAAAAGTTGATAAAACTACAATGTACGTTTACACTTTGATTTTATGTTTGAATTGCAGCATTTCTATTAACTCTACAGTTTAGAAAAAAATATAACTTTAATATATTAGTCATTCAAAGTATGTAGGCCTAACGTTTTCAGTTTGCCAAGTAGCCGCTAGAAGCAGCACCTAACAGTGACAAGATCAGGAATTTTGTTAAGTAAGAATGCTAATGTTTCCACTTGTTTATTACCAACAAATGCATGATTATTATTAAATGTTATGTTATTGTAGTAACCTTAATAATCCGATTTATAGATAGTAGAAATTTAATTAGGAAAATGTGGTATATATACAATTACGTGACACATAATTAAACCAGAATTTTTATTTTAGTTTTCGGCATACATTAAAAAAGTCTTGTTTATGAAAGTGTCGTTTAATTGTGTATTCATATAACAAGAAAAAGAAATTCATCCAAGGATTACAATATATACATACATATATATATATATATATATATATATATATATATATATATATATATATATATATATATATGTATATATATATATATATATATATATATATATATATAGAGAGAGAGAGAGAGAGAGAGAGAGAGAGAGAGAGAGAGCACAGAGTAATTCTAAATGGTAAACTTTGCTGAGCAAGATTCTTTCCAGTCTCTATTGCGTATCAAATATCCTGGCAAAGTGCTATCAGCACCATCTCAGTTACTAAAACTTACGGCAATACCGTTAATGTACATGAACATTACGGGAATCAAGTCTGAATGTATTAACGTAAAGTTCAATAAGAATAAATAATATCTAATTCTAGTTGCCTGGCCTTCAACACCATGCACAGATACTTAGGCAAATAACATAATAATATACTCATAGTTCTGCAGGAAGTTGGCATAAATGTACCCTTAGACACCTTTGTTAAACTACGTAATAAAATCGGTTAAAATAATATTTCACCAAAGCTATTCGGTTGAACAAGATATACACAAGGGGTAAGCGAAGCAGGAATGTGTTTAGTTCTGTAAACACACCGTAACTATAGTTTATACGTTGTACTAGCTATTACTTCTGGTCACAACTTTGTCATTGCAATTCTTCATAAAAATAGACTAATATCGATCATATAATGTACTTTAATAATTATTAGAGATAAAGTTTGTTAGTATATAGTTGAATTATATAAACGAAATACATTACGGTCTGCGCGTGTGCTAACTACGAGCAAGTGCAGATCGCGTTACAAAAGTATCCGAATATTTCCACCCCGTTTGACAGATATATTAATTGGCTGGTTCGTGTTTGTAATTAAATGCTGGAACCCAACGCGGCAATGCCTACTTGCTTATGCAAATTAATGGCGTAGAAATATTTCCATTATTCGGCTTCACTGTGCTGTTCCATCGGTTTCGGAATACCAAATACTTTAAACACATCAACACGAAATAATAGTAGGCTATTTAATACATAATATGTTTTACAGTATATTGACAGTAAAATTATCTAAGACGCCAAATGCCAAACGAAGCGTTCACATATACAACATTCAAGTCGTAGTGATACTCTATGGGCCTTTTTGGGGAGAGGGAGGAAATTCACATAAAATTACTAAATTTCAAAGCTTTGAAAAATTATTTTGTTGTTTTGAAATTTCTATAGTTACGTAGAAGTTGACCATGTAAAATTGTTCGAGAAAAATGTATTTTCTAAAAATTTATTTTGTACAATTTTTTGCTCACTATATTTCTTCTAGAATAAAGTGTTTATATTAAGAAATGAAAAAATAGTACGATATATTGACAAATTATATGTAATAAACTAAATATAACATTCATCTATAGAAACCTTATTAGGTTTACAGTGTTTTTTTTATAATAGTAACAGACATTGTACATTCATCAATTTATATGTATACACACATATACACATACACACATACACATATACACATACACATACACACATACACATACACACATACACATACACATACACACACACACACACACACACAATTATGTTTATTAAGGTAATAATAATAATACAGTAATAAATTAAAGTGGAATTTTATGATTCGTTATTAAAAAATGAAATTTGCACTTTATGTCAGAATAACAAATGTCAGTTACATAACCCATAAAGTATACAAAATTCGATAAAAACTCAACAAAGCTTGGCATCAATAACTATTAGATTTTTCATTAAAAAATAAACATCCATTCCTTTTGAAGGCAACTGCTGCGGCACGAGTGTTTTATTAGCAATATATAAATCAAACAGGCTGTGTTGATGACAAAAAGATGTATTATTTCTAAATTGTTTTCAAAAATCCTTCGAAACCCCAAGCTTTATTAAATCCAAATAAAACCAAGCATAGTTTAACATCTTAAGCCTATTGGTTTATAGCTGAAGGGATATAATCCTGTTTCTCTTATAAAAAAAAATTTTTCATTAAAAATGTAAATGTCTAACTTCTACCAACAGTAAAAACAGAACCATATCTTAAATAATTAGCAATAAAGGGTATACCCAATAAGTAGCTGATTTCATTGCAGTTGAGAATTACATCAACAACAAATCTATCGATTTATAAAACAATCGTTAATAATCGTTTTCTTAACCAAATAGTGAAAATGATTTATTAAACAAATAAACCATAAAACAAAATTCGTTTTAGAAAACTCAATAATACTTGCACTAAGCAATATATTGATAGATTTGGAGAACATTAAACTGGAGCTTTGTGTTATTGCTATAGTTTAAGTAAAAGTACCCCTTTTTAAAATTAACTAAATAACTTCCTCAGTGGTTTATATGTTACAAAACGTACTATGTTGGACAAATATTTTTTACCAAAATATTATTATTAAATTGGTATTTTTCATCTTCATATTGCCGTTTGTTGAAGGAATTTAAACTGTCGACGATCCATTGACGTGAAGGGCGGCCACCCTTGCGTGATGTATCCTATCCTGTCACTCGGACTCAGCCAATGACTCACTGAGTTAAGTAGCCGGCTATTGGGTTTTTGTCATAAATAAATAAACAGATTGAAATATATTGTCAAAGTGAAAAACGTTTGGCAAATATAAAACCCCAAGTGATAGAAACAAACTTAAAGACTTTTGGTCCTACTGCTTAAATGTCCACGAACAATTATGTTTTTACGTTTTATTAAGCAATATCAAATAATATAATAAAGTAACACAACCTATGCGTTAAATCATCTGTTCCACCACGTAACCTAACATAAAACTGTTTTATGTAGTCATGCTGTCACTTGTTTTATGTCAAATTGGACAGAGTAGCTATATTGCCTACCTTGCCCCGTTTAAGAAAAGATTTTCCCATATAAAACTATAATTAATAATACAACATTAAGAGCATATCGGTACAATATATTACAATAAAAATATTGGAAACAACCCCAATACCATAAAAATAATCAAAAATAACTAATAATACAAGTTACCTGAGATTAAACCCGTATGTGCTTTTTATGGCCATGTTATCATCATCAGAGGGTCTAGTTAAGATACATTATTTGCTAGATTGTAATTTTGCAATAAGACCCTCTGATGATGATGATGATGATGATGATGACATGGTCATCGAAAAGTATATAAGTAATATAAAAAAATTATATAAGTATATTATTCATCTTTGAATTATCAGTTATTTTTAAATATTTTTGTGGTATTGGGGTTGTTTCCAATATTTCTATTGTAATATAATTAAATAATTAAATTTAATTATTAAAATATTTTTTAAAAAAATTATAACATCATGTTCCATCCACTAAAACAAAAAGCAAATGTAATTGAAGATGAGTGGATGAATAAAAAGTACTTTATCAACGATTGAACGTTTGGTCAAGATATACTTAGGGAGAGTGGAAACTAATTTAGTAGCAGAAATAGAAAAACTTTAATAAAATTAAAGATGCCAGTATTTGAAATCATACTAACATAAAGCTAGACCCGTTTAAGGATTTCTTTTTTGAAAATAAAAATAATACTATCATAGCTTTCCAAAATTGAGTTGAGAAAAGTCGAAACTTAAATAAAGTAAAACAGTTTACAAATTTAAACATATTAAATTAATTATATTTTTAGGCCCAAAATGTAAGATATGGAAAATTTATGTAATAAAGTGAATCAATAATGTTTTTTGAAGACAAAGCAATTAAAGAATGTTGTGTAAAGGAAAAAACGTTTTTGTTTTATTTAGCCGAAATAATAACCCAAGGCTTAATGAATGGATTTATCATAATATGGCTGTTACGACATTTTATACACAATGAGGTGTTCCAGTGAACTCTCGCAGATGATGCTAGTATGGACCACAAATAAACGCTTTAGATCAATGTTTGTTAGGTTGGATTATCGTTATACCATGTAACATAAAAAAAGAATTTTATGTCAATTCCTACTTAAATCAGAAAGAAACATTTTTGTTTAGTTTCTAATTGTTTTATAATTAAAAATAATATAATTATGTATACAAGCCTACATATGTCACAATAACAGTATTAAGTGACAAAATAGAATGCGAATTTCCTTGAAAGTTTCCATTTTACTTTCTATGTATGGTATTGGATTATTATTTTTGTTTGTTACTCTTTATACGTTTTCTTTTTATCGTCGCTTGCATTATGTTGTAGTTTCTTTACGCTTTCCTTTCGCATTGTCCGTTTGTGAAGCAAGTTTCGATAACGCTAATCAAGTTTGTTTGTTTATTATATTCATTTTTAATCCAGAGCATTATTTATGATATTGTGTGGTAACCATGGCAACAATTGAAGTTCAATTGATCCACAATTGATTACTTATAGATCTATGAGAAGTTCATCTCTAACTATGAAAAGTTGGCTCAGTGCCAAAGAGTGATAGATTTCGAACATAAAGAAACTCAGTTCGAATCCTACCAAGACGCCCAAATTTTTACAATTTAAATATTGAGTAAATATTTGGAAAAAAACTGTATTAACGTCAATTGTCATCCACTATAGGTTTAAAAAAAAAGTATTTGAACTTGATTGGATGAATAAAAACGTATTTTATTAACGATTGACAATTTGTACAAGTTGTATATCAGGAGAGTGTGAGCTCTTAGAAAGAATATAAATATATAACAATCTAATCTAATATGAATTCTGAAATATATGCATAGCTACTGAGGAAATAATATGAACTGAACCTGCATGTTTACTAATGAAAGAATATGCTGCTTGCCAAATACAAATTATCTTTATAATGATACTCACTTTTATTTTTATGCATATCATTTTATTCCCTTTAGATTTGTAAAGCTGTTATAATGACTCCATGATTGATTCTGTTTATCATACCACGGGAAACATGATAGACAGTTCCAAGCTATCTTACTTAGCTGTATAGTATAGAATTCAAGAAAGTATATTCCGTCAGCCAGGAGAACAAAGCTATGTGGAATGCGGGGGCGAGTCTGAATTGTAGGTTTATGCAAGTTATTGTCTGGATTTAGACGTACAACCTACCACATCAGTCCGCCATCTTTGTACTCTGACTGGCTTCAGTTACAGAAATGTCGCTCTACTCTTAGTAGCACATCTGGTTACTTACTAAACACCTCTTCTTTCTCTTCCAATGCCTCTCACTGCCTTACGCCATCGAGAACATGCCTTCTAACATAATACTGGTACTAACTCTCGTTGTTTCCCTTATCTAATCCACTGCATACCAGAAGGTCACTCTTGCACATAAAGGATGTTTGGCATACACATATTGTGCACTTGTTGGATTCTTGTGTCTTCATTCTACTCAGATGTCCGGAAAGACGATCATGCTCCGTGGCCAATAGGAAGTTAGCACAGATGTTTCCCTTATCCAGTTCAGTGAGGACCAGAAGGTGATCCTTTTCCGTAGGGGATGTTTTGCTCCGTGGCCAATAGGAAGTTAGCACAGATGATTCCCTTATCCAGTTCAGTGAGGATCAGAAGGTGGTCCTTTTCCGTAGGGGATGTTTGCTCTGTGGCCAATAGGAAGTTAGCAACAGATGTTTCCCTTATCCAGTTCAGTGAGGACCAGAAGGTGGTCCTTTTCCGTAGGGGATGTTTTGCTTCGTGGCCAATAGGAAGTTAGCACAGAAGTTTCCCTTATCCAGTTCAGTGAGGCCCAGAAGGTGGTCCTTTTCCGTAGGGGATGTTTTGCTCTGTGGCCAGCGGAAAGTTAGCAGTTGATGTTTCACTTGATCACCTCAAACGCTTTGTACTACACTAACTAAATATATCAGGCAAATATTTGTAGTTTGTAACATGGTTAGTACAGCGGAAATGGACAGAGAGACAAGCGAGTGTTTCTACTAGTCACTGACCCACGCCCTGGAGTCACTAGTAATGTTTCCAGTACTACGGTTCAACTGCTTTTAATGCACTATATTTGTTAAACAATAATAAAATTGGGCTGTAAATATTATATTCATAAGCATGGAAGCCTTTGGTACTAAAAGGTTACCATTAAAGTCTTTGGAGCTTCTGTAATTAATTTTCCATTTTTATTACAATATTAAAGTGTTCAAATATTTTATCTGACAGAGTTAGCTATCAAAGGCAAAAACTAGAATATTCAACTCACATTCTCACTAGTTCATTCAAACTGACTAGTTTCAGCAAATAAATCATCTTCATAGGCGATGGGTTTATATTCAATCTTACAGTAATTATACTAAGATAAATGACTAATGAAACTAAATGTTTTTGTTGAGCGAAGTACGATAGCCTCGCGTGACGTAATTGCATTTGTCCCACTTTGACAGTCGCACTCAGCCAATGACTCGCTCTGTGGCTAGACGCTCAGGGGCCTGCTATTGATTTACTGTCATAAGTAAATGTATACACATTACGAATACACTGTACGCCTTACTGAAATGGAAGAAAAAATGTAATACCTATCAATCCGTATCTGTAAAGCAGCAATCTGTTTTAAGGGTAATATGTAAAACACGAATACATATATTGTGATTAAATAGCACATTCACTTTCACCCAATTTAGATTGTGTTGTCTAGGCAAATAATAACATTGCTTGAAAATGTTCAACAAAAAAACGTAAAAAGACATAACATCTCTCAATTGAATGCAACGTCTCGATTATCAAACAAACAAACTAATAGCAGAAACTGTTAAAGCAAAAAATTGCAATTTTTAATTACATCACTTTTATAAAACTCATGATTATACCTTTTCTAACCCGCCCAAAATGAAGTTTATAATATTTACAATTTAATTTAATTAAATCATAATTTGCAAATATTTAATCTTCATTGGTCCTGATATAATGCAGTAAAAATATAAATATTTAACACAAACTAAGAATATATGGTCACATGTCATGTTATCTACAAAATAGAATTTTAAGAAACTTTTTTTCACGCTTGTCTTGTTGATAGTTTTTGATTTATGTTTTCATTGGTGTTTAAAAGTTGTCCTGCAATGCAAAATGTTTGAAAAGATATATATTTTTATCTTCACCAAACTATGAATCATCTTTCATTTGAGTTCACATAGTTGATGTTACATTAGGCCTATACCATCTCATAAAATACTTTCAAAAATATTTCAATCATGTATATAACTACATAGAATTTTATCTGTTAATAACTTACATTCCTAATTCCTTATTTTGAGGACAAACCAAATATGGTATAGATTTTAAATCTTTGGATTAAAAACTTAATTCGGAATTTATTATCATTTTCATTTGTTGTTGGGCATCCCTGGTTTTTTAAATGACTTTGTCCCGTCGTATTTCTTTCGGATTTTGATTGTTGTATATGTTTCCTTTATGGCAGGATAGATGATCGTCCTTTATTATCCTTCACTTCCTCTATCGTCCCACTACCATCCCACTTCCTCTATCGTTCGTTATTATCCCACTATTTCTATCATTTCACTACCTCCTACAATTCTGTATCATCCGTCTACCTCTTTGATCCCACTACCATCCCACTTCCTCTATCGTTCTATCACCATCCCACTATTTCTATCGTTTCACTACCTCCTACAATTCTGTATCATCCGTCTACCTCTTTGATCCCACTACCATCCCACTTCCTCTATCGTTCTATCACCATCCCACTATTTCTATCATTTCACTACCTCCTACAATTCTGTATCATCCGTCTACCTCTTTGATCCCACTACCATCCCACTTCCTCTATCGTTCTATCACCATCCCACTATTTCTATCATTTCACTACCTCCTACAATTCTGTATCATCCGTCTACCTCTTTGATTCCACTACCATCCCACTTCCTCTATCGTTCTATCACCATCCCACTATTTCTATCATTTCACTACCTCCTACAATTCTGTATCATCCGTCTACCTCTTTGATCCCACTACCATCCCACTTCCTCTATCGTTCTATCACCATCCCACTATTTCTATCATTTCACTACCTCCTACAATTCTGTATCATCCGTCTACCTCTTTGATCCCACTACCATCCCACTTCCTCTATCGTTCTATCACCATCCCACTATTTCTATCATTTCACTACCTCCTACAATTCTGTATCATCCGTCTACCTCTTTGATCCCACTACCATCCCACTTCCTCTATCGTTCTATCACCATCCCACTATTTCTATCATTTCACTACCTCCTACAATTCTGTATCATCCATCTACCTCTTTGATCCCACTACCATCCCACTTCCTCTATCGTTCTATCACCATCCCACTATTTCTATCGTTTCACTACCTCCTACAATTCTGTATCATCCGTCTACCTCTTTGATCCCACTACTATCACATTTTCTCTATCGTTCTAATACCATTCCCCTATTTCTATCGTTTCACTACCTCCTCGAAAGCTCTATCGTTCCACTACCTTTCTACTAACTCTATCTCCTCACTACCTCGTCCGTCCCACTACCTTCCTACTATATCTATCGTCCCACTACCTCTTTTGTCCCATCACCTTTTTCGTCCCAATACCTCCCCACTACTTCTATCGTCCCACAACGACATTCTTCTCACTACTTTCAAACTACGTCTGTCGTCCAACTACCTCTATCCCACTACCTTCCCACCACCTCTATCATCCCATCACGCTTATCGTTTAACTACCATCCCGCTTCCTCTATCGTTCCACTAGCACAATCGTTCCACTAGCATCCCACTCCTTATGTCGTTTCATTACCTCTATCGTCCCACCACGTCTATCCTACCACTACTTCTATCATCCCACTACTACTATCGTCCCACTACCTCTATAGTTCCACTACTTTTATCGTTCCACCTCGTCTATTTTCTCAATGCTTTTTCACTACGTCTATGGTCTCTCTCCCTCTATCATACCACTACTTCTATCATTCCACTACCTCTATCGTCCCACTACCTCTATCTTTCCATTACCATTTCACAATCTCTATCGTCCCACTACAGTTCTACTACCTCTATATTCCCACTACTCTATCATCCCACTGCCTTTCTACTACCTCTATATTCCCACAACATCTATCATCCCACTACTTCTATCGTTCCATTAACATTTCACAATCTGTATCGCCCCACTACCTTTCTCCTACCTCTATATTCCCACTACTTCTATCATCCCACTACCTCTATCGTTCCAATAACATTTCACAATCTGTATCGCCCCACTACCTTTCTACTACCTCTATATTCCCACTACTTCTATCATCCCACTACCTCTTTCGCTCCATTAACATTTCACAATCTGTATCGCCCCACTACCTTTCTACTACCTCTATATTCCCACTACTTCTATCATCCCACTACCTCTTTCGCTCCATTAACATTTCACAATCTGTATCGCCCCACTACCTTTCTACTACCTCTATATTCCCACTACTTCTATCATCCCACTACCTCTATCGTTCCATTAACATTTCACAATCTGTATCGCCCCACTACCTTTCTACTACCTCTATATTCCCACAACATCTATCATCCCACTACCTCTATCGTTCCATTAACATTTCACAATCTGTATCGCCCCACTACCTTTCTACTACCTCTATATTCCCACAACATCTATCATCCCACTACCTCTATCGTTCCATTAACATTTCACAATCTGTATCGCCCCACTACCTTTCTACTACCTCTATATTCCCACAACATCTATCATCCCACTACCTCTATCGTTCCATTAACATTTCACAATCTGTATCGCCCCACTACCTTTCTACTACCTCTATATTCCCACTACTTCTATCATCCCACTACCTCTATCGTTCCATTAACATTTCACAATCTGTATCGCCCCACTACCTTTCTACTACTTCTATATTCCCACAACATCTATCATCCCACTACCTCTTTCGCTCCATTAACATTTCACAATCTGTATCGCCCCACTACCTTTCTACTACCTCTATATTCCCACTACTTCTATCATCCCACTACCTCTATCGTTCCATTAACATTTCACAATCTGTATCGCCCCACTACCTTTCTACTACCTCTATATTCCCACAACATCTATCATCCCACTACCTCTTTCGCTCCATTAACATTCCACAATCTGTATCATCCCACTACCTTTCTACTACCTCTATATTCCCACTACTTCTATCATCCCACTACCTCTTTCGCTCCATTAACATTTCACAATCTGTATCGCCCCACTACCTTTCTACTACCTCTATATTCCCACTCCTTCTATCATCCCACTACCTCTATCGTTCCATTAACATTTCACAATCTGTATCGCCCCACTACCTTTCTACTACCTCTATATTCCCACTACTTCTATCATCCCACTACCTCTATCGTTCCATTAACATTTCACAATCTGTATCGCCCCACTACCTTTCTACTACCTCTATATTCCCACTACTTCTATCATCCCACTACCTCTATCGTTCCATTAACATTTCACAATCTGTATCGCCCCACTACCTTTCTACTACCTCTATATTCCCACTACTTCTATCATCCCACTACCTCTATCGTTCCATTAACATTTCACAATCTGTATCGCCCCACTACCTTTCTACTACTTCTATATTCCCACAACATCTATCATCCCACTACCTCTTTCGCTCCATTAACATTTCACAATCTGTATCGCCCCACTACCTTTCTACTACCTCTATATTCCCACAACATCTATCATCCCACTACCTCTATCGTTCCAATAACATTTCACAATCTGTATCGCCCCACTACCTTTCTACTACCTCTATATTCCCACTACTTCTATCATCCCACTACCTCTATCGTTCCATTAACATTTCACAATCTGTATCGCCCCACTACCTTTCTACTACTTCTATATTCCCACAACATCTATCATCCCACTACCTCTTTCGCTCCATTAACATTTCACAATCTGTATCGCCCCACTACCTTTCTACTACCTCTATATTCCCACTACTTCTATCATCCCACTACCTCTATCGTTCCATTAACTTTTCACAATCTGTATCGCCCCACTACCTTTCTACTACCTCTATATTCCCACAACATCTATCATCCCACTACCTCTTTCGCTCCATTAACATTCCACAATCTGTATCATCCCACTACCTTTCTACTACCTCTATATTCCCACTACTTCTATCATCCCACTACCTCTTTCGCTCCATTAACATTTCACAATCTGTATCGCCCCACTACCTTTCTACTACCTCTATATTCCCACTACTTCTATCATCCCACTACCTCTATCGTTCCATTAACATTTCACAATCTGTATCGCCCCACTACCTTTCTACTACCTCTATATTCCCACTACTTCTATCATCCCACTACCTCTATCGTTCCATTAACATTTCACAATCTGTATCGCCCCACTACCTTTCTACTACCTCTATATTCCCACTACTTCTATCATCCCACTACCTCTATCGTTCCATTAACATTTCACAATCTGTATCGCCCCACTACCTTTCTACTACCTCTATATTCCCACTACTTCTATCATCCCACTACCTCTATCGTTCCATTAACATTTCACAATCTGTATCGCCCCACTACCTTTCTACTACCTCTATATTCCCACTACTTCTATCATCCCACTACCTCTATCGTTCCATTAACATTTCACAATCTGTATCGCCCCACTACCTTTCTACTACCTCTATATTCCCACTACTTCTATCATCCCACTACCTCTATCGTTCCATTAACATTTCACAATCTGTATCGCCCCACTACCTTTCTACTACCTCTATATTCCCACTACTTCTATCATCCCACTACCTCTATCGTCCCACTACAGTTCTACTACCTCTATATTCCCACTACTCTATCTTCCCACTGCCTTTCTACTACCTCTATATTCCCACAACATCTATCATCCCACTACCTCTTTCGCTCCATTAACATTCCACAATCTGTATCATCCCACTACCTTTCTACTACCTCTATATTCCCACTACTTCTATCATCCCACTACCTCTATCGTTCCATTAACATTTCACAATCTGTATCGCCACACTACCTTTCTACTACCTCTATATTCCCACTACTTCTATCATCCCACTACCTCTATCGTTCCATTAACATTTCACAATCTGTATCGCCCCACTACCTTTCTACTACCTCTATATTCCCACAACATCTATCATCCCACTACCTCTATCGTTCCATTAACATTTCACAATCTGTATCGCCCCACTACCTTTCTACTACCTCTATATTCCCACTACTCTATCATCCCACTGCCTTTCTACTACCTCTATATTCCCACTACTTCTATCATCCCACTACCTCTTTCGCTCCATTAACATTTCACAATCTGTATCGCCCCACTACCTTTCTACTACCTCTATATTCCCACTACTTCTATCATCCCACTACCTCTTTCGCTCCATTAACATTTCACAATCTGTATCGCCCCACTACCTTTCTACTCCCTGTATATTCCCACTACTTCTATCATCCCACTACCTCTATCGTTCCATTAACATTTCACAATCTGTATCGCCCCACTACCTTTCTACTACCTCTATATTCAAACTACTTCTATCATCCCACTACCTCTATCGTTCCATTAACATTTCACAATCTGTATCGCCCCACTACCTTTCTACTACCTCTATATTCCCACTACTTCTATCATCCCACTACCTCTATCGTTCCATTAACATTTCACAATCTGTATCGCCCCACTACCTTTCTACTACTTCTATATTCCCACAACATCTATCATCCCACTACCTCTTTCGCTCCATTAACATTTCACAATCTGTATCGCCCCACTACCTTTCTACTACCTCTATATTCCCACAACATCTATCATCCCACTACCTCTATCGTTCCATTAACATTTCACAATCTGTATCGCCCCACTACCTTTCTACTACCTCTATATTCCCACTACTTCTATCATCCCACTACCTCTATCGTTCCATTAACATTTCACAATCTGTATCGCCCCACTACCTTTCTACTACTTCTATATTCCCACAACATCTATCATCCCACTACCTCTTTCGCTCCATTAACATTTCACAATCTGTATCGCCCCACTACCTTTCTACTACCTCTATATTCCCACTACTTCTATCATCCCACTACCTCTATCGTTCCTTTAACTTTTCACAATCTGTATCGCCCCACTACCTTTCTACTACCTCTATATTCCCACAACATCTATCATCCCACTACCTCTTTCGCTCCATTAACATTCCACAATCTGTATCATCCCACTACCTTTCTACTACCTCTATATTCCCACTACTTCTATCATCCCACTACCTCTTTCGCTCCATTAACATTTCACAATCTGTATCGCCCCACTACCTTTCTACTACCTCTATATTCCCACTACTTCTATCATCCCACTACCTCTATCGTTCCATTAACATTTCACAATCTGTATCGCCCCACTACCTTTCTACTACCTCTATATTCCCACTACTTCTATCATCCCACTACCTCTATCGTTCCATTAACATTTCACAATCTGTATCGCCCCACTACCTTTCTACTACCTCTATATTCCCACTACTTCTATCATCCCACTACCTCTATCGTTCCATTAACATTTCACAATCTGTATCGCCCCACTACCTTTCTACTACCTCTATATTCCCACTACTTCTATCATCCCACTACCTCTATCGTTCCATTAACATTTCACAATCTGTATCGCCCCACTACCTTTCTACTACCTCTATATTCCCACTACTTCTATCATCCCACTACCTCTATCGTTCCATTAACATTTCACAATCTGTATCGCCCCACTACCTTTCTACTACCTCTATATTCCCACTACTTCTATCATCCCACTACCTCTATCGTTCCATTAACATTTCACAATCTGTATCGCCCCACTACCTTTCTACTACCTCTATATTCCCACTACTTCTATCATCCCACTACCTCTATCGTCCCACTACAGTTCTACTACCTCTATATTCCCACTACTCTATCATCCCACTGCCTTTCTACTACCTCTATATTCCCACAACATCTATCATCCCACTACCTCTTTCGCTCCATTAACATTCCACAATCTGTATCATCCCACACCTTTCTACTACCTCTATATTCCCACTACTTCTATCATCCCACTACCTCTATCGTTCCATTAACATTTCACAATCTGTATCGCCCCACTACCTTTCTACTACCTCTATATTCCCACTACTTCTATCATCCCACTACCTCTATCGTTCCATTAACATTTCACAATCTGTATCGCCCCACTACCTTTCTACTACCTCTATATTCCCACAACATCTATCATCCCACTACCTCTATCGTTCCATTAACATTTCACAATCTGTATCGCCCCACTACCTTTCTACTACCTCTATATTCCCACTACTCTATCATCCCACTGCCTTTCTACTACCTCTATATTCCCACTACTTCTATCATCCCACTACCTCTTTCGCTCCATTAACATTTCACAATCTGTATCGCCCCACTACCTTTCTACTACCTCTATATTCCCACTACTTCTATCATCCCACTACCTCTTTCGCTCCATTAACATTTCACAATCTGTATCGCCCCACTACCTTTCTACTCCCTGTATATTCCCACTACTTCTATCATCCCACTACCTCTTTCGCTCCATTAACATTTCACAATCTGTATCGCCCCACTACCTTTCTACTACCTCTATATTCCCACAACATCTATCATCCCACTACCTCTATCGTTCCATTAACATTTCACAATCTGTATCGCCCCACTACCTTTCTACTACCTCTATATTCCCACTACTTCTATCATCCCACTACCTCTATCGTTCCATTAACATTTCACAATCTGTATCGCCCCACTACCTTTCTACTACCTCTATATTCCCACTACTTCTATCATCCCACTACCTCTTTCGCTCCATTAACATTTCACAATCTGTATCGCCCCACTACCTTTCTACTACCTCTATATTCCCACTACTTCTATCATCCCACTACCTCTTTCGCTCCATTAACATTTCACAATCTGTATCGCCCCACTACCTTTCTACTACCTCTATATTCCCACTACTTCTATCATCCCACTACCTCTATCGTTCCATTAACATTTCACAATCTGTATCGCCCCACTACCTTTCTACTACCTCTATATTCCCACTACTTCTATCATCCCACTACCTCTTTCGCTCCATTAACATTTCACAATCTGTATCGCCCCACTACCTTTCTACTCCCTCTATATTCCCACTACTTCTATCATCCCACTACCTCTATCGTTCCATTAACATTTCACAATCTGTATCGCCCCACTACCTTTCTACTACCTCTATATTCCCACTACTTCTATCATCCCACTACCTCTTTCGCTCCATTAACATTTCACAATCTGTAACGCCCCACTACCTTTCTACTACTTCTATATTCCCACAACATCTATCATCCCACTACCTCTTTCGCTCCATTAACATTTCACAATCTGTATCGCCCCACTACCTTTCTACTACCTCTATATTCCCACTACTTCTATCATCCCACTACCTCTATCGTTCCATTAACATTTCACAATCTGTATCGCCCCACTACCTTTCTACTACCTCTATATTCCCACTACTTCTATCATCCCACTACCTCTTTCGCTCCATTAACATTTCACAATCTGTATCGCCCCACTACCTTTCTACTACCACTATATTCCCACTACTTCTATCATCCCACTACCTCTATCGTTCCACTAACATTTCACAATCTGTATCGCCCCACTACCTTTCTACTACCTCTATATTCCCACTACTTCTATCATCCCACTACCTCTATCGTTCCATTAACATTTCACAATCTGTATCGCCCCACTGCCTTTCTACTACCTCTATATTCCCACAACATCTATCATCCCACTACCTCTTTCGTTCCATTAACATTTCACAATCTGTATCGCACCACTACCTTTCTACTACCTCTATATTCCCACAACATCTATCATCCCACTACCTCTATCGTTCCATTAACATTTCACAATCTGTATCGCCCCACTACCTTTCTACTACCTCTATATTCCCACTACTTCTATCATCCCACTACCTCTTTCGCTCCATTACCATTCCACTACTCTATCGTTTCACTACCTTCCCAAAATCTTTATTGTCCCACTACTCTATCGTTTCACTACCTTCCCAAAATCTCTATTGTCCCACTACTCTATCGTTTCACTACCTTCCCAAAATCTCTAATGTCCCACTACTCTGTCATCCCTCTACCTTTCTACTACCTCTATATTCCCACTACTTCTACCGTCCCACTACCTCTATCGTCCCACTACCTCTACCGTTCCACTACCTCTATTGTCCCACTACTCTATCGTTTCACTACCTCTACCGTCCCACTACCTCTATTGTCCCACTACTCTATCGTGTCACTACCTTCCCAAAATCTCTATTGTCCCACTACTCTATCGTTTCACTACGTTCCCAAAATCTCTAATGTCCCACTACTCTGTCATCCCTCTACCTTTCTACTACCTCTATATTCCCACTACTTCTACCGTCCCACTACCTCTATCGTCCCACTACCTCTACCGTTCCACTACCTCTATTGTCCCACTACTCTATCGTTTCACTACCTCTACCGTCCCACTACCTCTATTGTCCCACTACTCTATCGTGTCACTACCTTCCCAAAATCTTTATTGTCCCACTACTCTATCGTTTCACTACCTTCCCAAAATCTCTATTGTCCCACTACTCTATCGTTTCACTACCTTCCCAAAATCTCTATTGTCCCACTACTCTATCGTCCCACTACCTCTACTGTTCCACTACCTCTATTGTCCCACTACTCTATCGTTTCACTACCTTCCCAAAATCTCTATTGTCCCACTACTCTGTCATCCCTCTACCTTTCTACTACCTCTATATTCCCACTACTTCTACCGTCCCACTACCTCTATCGTCCCACTACCTCTACCGTTCCACTACCTCTATTGTCCCACTACTCTATCGTTTCACTACCTCTACCGTCCCACTACCTCTATTGTCCCACTACTCTATCGTTTCACTACCTCTACCGTCCCACTACCTCTATTGTCCCACTACCTCTATCGTCCCACTACCTCTACCGTTCCACTACCTCTATTGTCCCACTACTCTATCGTTTCACTACCTCTACCGTCCCACTACCTCTATTGTCCCACTACTCTATCGTGTCACTACCTTCCCAAAATCTCTATTGTCCCACTACTCTATCGTTTGACTACCTTCCCAAAATCTCTATTGTCCCACTACTCTATCGTTTCACTACCTTCCCAAAATCTCTATTGTCCCACTACTCTATCGTTTCACTACCTTCCCAAAATCTCTATTGTCCCACTACTCTATCGTTTCACTACCTTCCCAAAATCTCTATTGTCCCACTACTCTGTCATCCCTCTACCTTTCTACTACCTCTATATTCCCACTACTCCTACCGTCCCACTACCTCTATCGTCCCACTACCTCTACCGTCCCACTACTCTATCGTGTCACTACCTTCCAAAAATCTCTATTGTCCCACTACTCTATCGTTTCACTACCTTCCCAAAATCTCTATTGTCCCACTACTCTATCGTTTCACTACCTTCCCAAAATCTCTATTGTCCCACTACTCTATCGTTTCACTACCTTCCCAAAATCTCTATTGTCCCACTACTCTGTCATCCCTCTACCTTTCTACTACCTCTATATTCCCACTACTCCTACCGTCCCACTACCTCTATCGTCCCACTACCTCTACCGTCCCACTACCTCTATTGTCCCACTACTCTATCGTTTCACTACCTTCCCAAAATCTCTATTGTCCCACTACGCTGTCATCCCTCTACCTTTCTACTACCTCTATCGTTCGACAACCTCTACCGTCCCACTACTCTGTCATCCCTCTACCTTTCTACTACCTCTATCGTTCCACAACCTCTACCGTCCCACTGCCTCTACCGTCCCACTACCTCTATCGTCCCACTACCTCTACCGTCCCACTACCTCTATCGTCCTACTACCTCTATCGTTCCACTACCTCTATCGTCCCACTACCTCTATCGTCCCACTACCTCTACCGTCCCTCTACCTCTACCGTAACACTACCTCTACCGTCCCACTACCTCTACCGTCCCACTACCTCTACCGTCCCACTACCTCTACCGTTCCACTACCTCTATCGTCCCATTACCTCTACCGTCCCACTACCTCTACCGTCCCACTACCTCTACCGTCCCACTACCTCTACCGTCCCACTACCTCTATCGTCCCACTACCTCTACCGTCCCACTACATCTATCGTCCCACTACCTCTATCGTCCCGCTACCTCTATCGTCCCACTACCTCTATCGTCCCACTACCTCTATCGTCCCACTACCTCTACCGTCCCACTACCTCTATCGTCCCACTACCTCTATCGTTCCACTACCTCTACCGTCCCACTACCTCTATCGTCCCACTACCTCTACCGTCCCACTACCTCTCTCGTCCCACTACCTCTATCGTCCCACTACCTCTACCGTCCCACTACCTCTATCGTCCCGCTACCTCTATCGTCCCACTACCTTTATCGTCCTACTACCTCTATCGTTCCACTACCTCTACCGTCCCACTACCTCTACCGTCCCACTACCTCTATCGTCCCACTACCTCTACCGTCCCACTACCTCTATCGTCCTACTACCTCTATCGTCCCACTACCTCTATCGTCCTACTATCTCTATCGTTCCACTACCTCTACCGTCCCACTACCTCTACCGTCCCACTACCTCTATCGTCCCACTACCTCTACCGTCCCACTACCTCTAACGTTCCACTACCTCTATCGTCCCACTACCTCTACCGTCCCACTACCTCTACCGTCCCACTACCTCTACCGTCCCACTACCTCTATCGTCCCACTACCTCTACCGTCCCACTACCTCTATCGTCCCACTACCTCTATCGTCCCGCTACCTCTATCGTCCCACTACCTCTATCGTCCCACTACCTCTATCGTCCCACTACCTCTACCGTCCCACTACCTCTATCGTCCCACTACCTCTATCGTTCCACTACCTCTACCGTCCCACTACCTCTACCGTCCCACTACCTCTATCGTCCCACTACCTCTATCGTTCCACTACCTATACCGTCCCACTACCTCTATCGTCCCACTACCTCTACCGTCCCACTACCTCTATCGTCTCACTACCTCTATCGTTCCACTACCTATACCGTCCCACTACCTCTACCGTCCCACTACCTCTATCGTCCCACTACCTCTATCGTTCCACTACCTATACCGTCCCACTACCTCTACCGTCCCACTACCTCTATCGTCCCACTACCTCTATCGTTCCACTACCTATATCGTCCCACTACCTCTATCGTTCCACTACCTCTACCGTCCCACTACCTCTATCGTCCCACTACCTCTATCGTTCCACTACCTCTACCGTCCCACTACCTCTATCGTCCCACTACCTCTACCGTCCCACTACCTCTATCGTCCCACTACCTCTATCGTCCCACTACCTCTACCGTCCCACTACCTCTATCGTCCCACTACCTCTACCGTCCCACTACCTCTACCGTCCCACTACCTCTATCGTCCCACTACCTCTATCGTTCCACTACCTCTACCGTCCCACTACCTCTACCGTCCCACTACCTCTATCGTCCCACTACCTCTATCGTTCTACTACCTACACCGTCCTACTACCTCTACCGTCCCACTACCTCTATCGTCCCACTACCTCTATCGTTCCACTACCTATACCGTCCCACTACCTCTACCGTCCCACTACCTCTATCGTCCCACTACCTCTATCGTTCCACTACCTATATCGTCCCACTACCTCTATCGTTCCACTACCTCTACCGTCCCACTACCTCTACCGTCCCACTACCTCTATCGTCCCACTACCTCTATCGTTCCACTACCTATACCGTCCCACTACCTCTATCGTCCCACTTACTCTACCGTCCCACTACCTCTATCGTTCCACTACCTCTACCGTCCCACTACTTCTACCGTCCCACTACCTCTATCGTCCCACTACCTCTATCGTTCCACTACCTATACCGTCCCACTACCTCTACCGTCCCACTACCTCTATCGTCCCACTACCTCTATCGTTCCACTACCTATACCGTCCCACTACCTCTACCGTCCCACTACCTCTATCGTCCCACTACCTCTATCGTTCCACTACCTATATCGTCCCACTACCTCTATCGTTCCACTACCTCTACCGTCCCACTACCTCTACCGTCCCACTACCTCTATCGTCCCACTACCTCTATCGTTCCACTACCTATACCGTCCCACTACCTCTATCGTCCCACTTACTCTACCGTCCCACTACCTCTGTCGTCCCACTACCTCTACCGTCCCACTATCTCTATCGTCCCACTACCTCTATCGTTCCACTACCTCTACCGGTCCACTACCTCTACCGTCCCACTATATTTATCGTCCCTTTCAATACAATTTGTGCTAAATTCCTTATATTTTGCCGAAAGTCGATTAAAGTTAGTTTTTAAGACTTTTATTTCTCTTACTTAAGTTAAAGTTTCGACTATATCACTACACGTACCAGGTTGTAGAAAAAATGTTTTTTAGAGTTTTACGACGATTTTTATTCGTTCGTTCGCTTATTATTTATTTATTTGTTTATTTTACACACTATTTATTCGATTCTACGTGTTTTGCTTTATATTTTCAAAGCAAATGGGGGGTGATTTTCATCACTAAATGTCTAATATAAAGTTCGTAATAAACCTCCCTGTTGACAGGGGAACACCTGGTTGCTAAGATACCTGGAGGCGGTTTCGGTCTACGACAATCGATTATCGTTTAACCCAACTGTATTACATTTTCCTTTCTACGGATATTTTATTCATGTGGGGTTTAGTAAAAGTGTTCGTGTACTTGCTAATATCAGTTTAGTGTTTGATATGCTGACGATTGGAAATTGTTTTAGTAAATAATATTTAACAAAAATTGCTGGTATAGTAAATATTCTATTGAAGAACGTTTAATATGAAACAACTAAATACAAAAGAGATAAAAAGACAATTATTTCAATAAGATTAATTTAGTGACTATAAATACGTTATGTACATTTCAGTTACAAGAAAAGTATCATCAGAAATACTAAAACAGTAAAATGTTTAGTAAATCTAAAGATGGTTACTTTGTAACCGATACGTACATTTATCAGATGTTGATTTATTGTGAAAACCATTTTTTTGCTTGGTTGGTTGTGTTTTGGTTATTATTTAGTTTACGTATGACTGATTCATTGTAACAATTTGACGCATTTGGATAAAACCATATGGCTTATTACTTGTTATAACTAATTGGGCTGCATACAGGTTAGGGCATCTGATTGCAAACATGAGATCACGAAATAAGCCAGGTTAAAGTTTTATTAAAACAACAATTTAAATAATATAATTTCGAAATTGATTAAATTAATATAGATTTAACTAGTTGTAACATCAATTACGGATTTAAATCAGTGCAAATAATTGTAAAATAATCAGGGTTTATATAGTTTTAAAAGCAAATTAGGGAATTAAAGTATGAAAATGGTTAATTACATGATGACGTAAAAGCATAATTATTTACTGTGACAATATCAAGTTGGAGATTGGTTACTATTCTATGGTAGCATGCAATGTAAGTTATAAATGTTCGATTAAACCTCAACAAAGTATTTTGTGATTCTTAAGTACTTTAACAATTAGAAAAGAAACGATAGTGATAAGAATAGTGCAATAATAGAACAAGGAAGTTCCCCTGGATTACGTCAAACCAATCTACCTCAATAACTTGGAACAACTGGGGTGTGATTTTTAATTATAAATAGACAAACCCTCTAAAAAAACTCTTTATTTTTGTCCTAATGTACATTTCGATGGTAAAGCAATGATCTTCAGATGAAATTACTTTTATTAACTCCTTGTTAGTTAGTATTGTAGTAATTTCTTCAGGGAATAAATAAAACTTTTTTGTGGTTTAAGAGGTTTTATTTATTTATATTAAGATAATAATCTTATTGGTGTTTTGCCAAAAAAATATGTATATTTATTTACAACCAATCTACCATAGATTTCAAGGGTTGTGGCTTCCTTGTGTTTATTTTTAAGTACTTTATGCACCTACAGCGCCAGTAGGCCTATATATATATATATATATATATATATATATATATATAGGGAGTGTAAACTATTCTTTCTTCCACTGCACTACAGAGCTTGTGTTATGACAAACGCAATACACAATCGTCCTTGAGATAGTGTACTGCTACAGGGCGGAACCCGACCTTATCAATCGTTAACAACAGTGACGTGTTTATGCCAGCGTCTAATGGAAGGTTTTAGGATGATAGAATAAAAGGAAAGGGAAAAAATGGAAGAGCCACAACGTCCAACCTGCCTACTTTATGTCTGGTAAATTAAAGAAACTTAGAGTATAAACAAATATTTTTAAACTCAATTCCTACTCAGGTCAACAAAGGCAAATTGTGTATTTGTTACTTTTTATTAAATAACTTAAAGTAATACAAAAAAAATAACATATCTAATCCTTTAATACAGCTGTTCTACTACATAACTTGTGTTTTATGAAATCATATGTTATCACTTATTTTAAGCCAAATGGGACGAAATAACTATATTGCATACCTTGCCCCTTTTGTAAAAATGTTTTCCTCCCAAATAAACTAAAGATAATACATTAAATTTAATTAATATTATAATATTTGAGGAACCACAAGTCTCATCCTCTAAAAGTTTACAAAATGTATTTGAACTTCACTGGATAAATTAAAAGTATTTTATTAAAGAAGGATAATTTTGACGAGATATTTATAAGGAGAGGGTGAACTTATAAGGATAAGATTAAAATATAGTTAATTTCTTTAAATTGCTTCAAAAAGTACTGAAAATAATATTTAATTTTTGAAGTAAGAGAGTTTTAAGAACTTGAAAACTAAAATTTCAAATTATCTTCTCAAAGAACAAAAACATTAGAAGTGCAGCTTTCCGACCTATCAATGAAAAATAACCTGCGCCAGAATGGCTCTAAATTTACACTGATGAATCATCGGTGCCTGATGATGAAACAGGTGCTGCATACTATTGCATATACTTTGAGGGATTTTCTGCTGTCGGGACCTACCTTAGCAACTACGGCGGTAAGGTAACTGCCATATATGCTGCAACAATTATGCTTGAGAACCTGACTGATCCGGCTAGTGCTATTTTCCTTGTTGACTCTAAGACCGCCACAGACTGACTGTAGTAGAACCATATACTGTATAAGGAAACTCTCGCAAATACCGCGTGGGTCCCTACCTTGCTGAGCACCTCCAAAGCATTCATGTGCAACCGACCACGGAGTGTCTGCTGTGTGGCAGTGACCTTTGAATGGGCCGGGCCCAGAATTACAGTCACACCTTCAAGTAGGTGACCATCTCTGCTGGTCAGCGCGTCGCCAAGTGCCTCAACTGGTAAGGGTGGGCTTTGGATACTAAGTACGTAAGAATAAATCATTGTGACTCCATCATATGGCTCACTTGTTCCGGCCTAGAATCAGGGCTTTGGCGATTCCAGTCTAATCTACTCCGTAGACTTACGAAGTCTTTTTTAAATAAACCTCATAAACCTACAAAAAAAGAGGTCCAATAAATTATAAAAACACATTTTACTAAATTTTACCAATCACAGGCCCAAAACCTAAGCTAAATCCAGAAACTACTATTTCCATCGATTTTCCAAACCTTACCAAAAACCTGATCGTAGTGACTCCCAATGTTTCTAAATGCCCATTCTGGTAAATCGGTGAACGTACTTGCAAATGAGATCTTCATCAGCTCCAGTGTGTCCTAACCTAAGGCACGGAAGGGTACAGTAGGAGCGTGAGCTACATTTCAGGTCACTGCTCAACCTGACAAAGTTCTGAGAAGGCTGATGGTGTAAACAGAAAGAGCTCAGATAATTTGTTTCTCGACCTCCATTCCGTTTACACAGAACTTAAGAGCCTCATCGAAGTGAAAGAATTGGAATCTGCTTTCTACCTTGATGAAGTCTATATATATATATATATATATATATATATATATATATATATATATATATAGGACTGTATATATATATATATATATATATATATATATATATATATATATATATATATATATATAGGGCCTTAAACCCGTGACTCACTATATTCTTCATGACATTGTAGCAGTTAGTACCCCATTCAAGTCACTTGACCACCTTAGGCGAGACTTCCGCAAAGCACTAGCCAAGAATAGTGATTCCAATACTTCTACAGTTTACGGTTACCAAGTCTTCAAATTCAAAATTCAAGTTAATTCAATATAATTGTCCTATTACCTAAGTTAATCTCATTTTCATTTCTGTAGGTATGTAATGATCCGGTTTGAGTTTATCTTGTGACACTGTTGCGCCCTCTATCATGCATTATTCATCATCTACTAAAGGTTTTTAATCACCTAGTTATTTCTACTTATATGGACAAAAAGCTTCTACCTTTCGTAAGTCATATGGCTATCTACCATAAAATTAGAAACAAACTCTATCAATATGATTCACGCTTCTACCTTTCGTAAGTCATATGGCTATCTACCATAAAATTAGAAACAAACTCTATCAATATGATTCACGCTTCTACCTTTCGTAAGTCATGTGGCTATCTACCATAAAATTAGAAACAAACTCTATCAATATGATTCACGCTTCTACCTTTCGTAAGTCATATGGCTATCTACCATAAAATTAGAAACAAACTCTATCAATATGATTCACGCTTCTACCTTTCGTAAGTCATGTGGCTATCTACCATAAAATTAGAAACAAACTCTATCAATATGATTCACGCTTCTACCTTTCGTAAGTCATGTGGCTATCTACCATAAAATTAGAAACAAACTCTATCAATATGATTCACGCTTCTACCTTTCGTAAGTCATATGGCTATCTACCATAAAATTAGAAACAAACTCTATCAATATGATTCACGCTTCTACCTTTCGTAAGTCATGTGGCTATCTACCATAAAATTAGAAACAAACTCTATCAATATGATTCACGCTTCTACCTTTCGTAAGTCATGTGGCTATCTACCATAAAATTAGAAACAAACTCTATCAATATGATTCACGCTTCTACCTTTCGTAAGTCATATGGCTATCTACCATAAAATTAGAAACAAACTCTATCAATATGATTCACGCTTCTACCTTTCGTAAGTCATGTGGCTATCTACCATAAAATTAGAAACAAACTCTATCAATATGATTCACGCTTCTACCTTTCGTAAGTCATATGGCTATCTACCATAAAATTAGAAACAAACTCTATCAATATGATTCACGCTTCTACCTTTCGTAAGTCATGTGGCTATCTACCATAAAATTAGAAACAAACTCTATCAATATGATTCACGCTTCTACCTTTCGTAAGTCATGTGGCTATCTACCATAAAATTAGAAACAAACTCTATCAATATGATTCACGCTTCTACCTTTCGTAAGTCATGTGGCTATCTACCATAAAATTAGAAACAAACTCTATCAATATGATTCACGCTTCTACCTTTCGTAAGTCATATGGCTATCTACCATAAAATTAGAAACAAACTCTATCAATATGATTCACGCTTCTACCTTTCGTAAGTCATGTGGCTATCTACCATAAAATTAGAAACAAACTCTATCAATATGATTCACGCTTCTACCTTTCGTAAGTCATGTGGCTATCTACCATAAAATTAGAAACAAACTCTATCAATATGATTCACGCTTCTACCTTTCGTAAGTCATATGGCTATCTACCATAAAATTAGAAACAAACTCTATCAATGTGATTCACGCTTCTACCTTTCGTAAGTCATGTGGCTATCTACCATAAAATTAGAAACAAACTCTATCAATATGATTCACGCTTATACCTTTCGTAAGTCATGTGGCTATCTACCATAAAATTAGAAACAAACTCTATCAATATGATTCACGCTTCTACCTTTCGTAAGTCATGTGGCTATCTACCATAAAATTAGAAACAAACTCTATCAATATGATTCACGCTTCTACCTTTCGTAAGTCATGTGGCTATCTACCATAAAATTAGAAACAAACTCTATCAATATGATTCACGCTTCTACCTTTCGTAAGCCATATGGCTATCTACCATAAAATTAGAAACAAACTCTATCAATATGATTCACGCTTATACCTTTCGTAAGCCATATGGCTATCTACCATAAAATTATAAACAAACTCTATCAATATGATTCACGCTTCTACCTTTCGTAAGTCATGTGGCTATCTACCATAAAATTAGAAACAAACTCTATCAATATGATTCACGCTTCTACCTTTCGTAAGTCATGTGGCTATCTACCATAAAATTAGAAACAAACTCTATCAATATGATTCACGCTTTTTCGCCTTTATTTCAGAACCATAATCCTTTTCAATATATGGAGGCAAATAATAAATTTATAACATGATACCAAGTACTAGCTTTAGATAACTTCAAATAATTTAATATTAGATTTCCTTGTCTATAGAGGCTACATCGCAGTAACACTTAGATTTCCTTGTCTATAGAGGCTACATCGCAGTAACACTTAGATTTCCTTGTCTATAGAGGCTACATCGCATCTATAACATGATACCACGTACTAGCTTTAGATAACTTCAAATAATTTAATATTAGATTTCCTTGTCTATAGAGGCTACATCGCAGTAACACTTAGATTTCCTTGTCTATAGAGGCTACATCGCATCTATAACATGATACCACGTACTAGCTTTAGATAACTTCAAATAATTTAATATTAGATTTCCTTGTCTATAGAGGCTACATCGCAGTAACACTTAGATTTCCTTGTCTATAGAGGCTACATCGCATCTATAACATGATACCACGTACTAGCTTTAGATAACTTCAAATAATTTAATATTAGATTTCCTTGTCTATAGAGGCTACATCGCAGTAACACTTAGATTTCCTTGTCTATAGAGGCTACATCGCATCTATAACATGATACCACGTACTAGCTTTAGATAACTTCAAATAATTTAATATTAGATTTCCTTGTCTATAGAGGCTACATCGCAGTAACACTTAGATTTCCTTGTCTATAAAGGCTACATCGCATCTATAACATGATACCACGTACTAGCTTTAGATAACTTCAAATAATTTAATATTAGATTTCCTTGTCTATAGAGGCTACATCGCAGTAACACTTAGATTTCCTTGTCTATAGAGGCTACATCGCAGTAACACTTAGATTTCCTTGTCTATAGGGGCTACATCGCAGTAACACTTAGATTTCCTTGTCTATAGAAGCTACATCGCAGTAACACTTAGATTTCCTTGTCTATAGGGGCTACATCGCGGTAACACTTAGATTTACTTGTCTATAGAGGCTACATCGCAGTAACACTTAGATTTCCTTGTCTATAGAGGCTACATCGCATCTATAACATGATACCACGTACTAGCTTTAGATAACTTCAAACAATTTAACATTAGATTTCCTTGTCTATAGAGGCTACATCGCAGTAACACTTAGATTTCCTTGTCTATAGAGGCTACATCGCAGTAACACTTAGATTTCCTTGTCTATAGAGGCTACATCGCAGTAACACTTAGATTTCCTTGTCTATAGAGGCTACATCGCAGTAACACTTAGATTTCCTTGTCTATAGAGGCTACATCGCATCTATAACATGATACCACGTACTAGCTTTAGATAACTTCAAACAATTTAACATTAGATTTCCTTGTCTATAGAGGCTACATCGCAGTAACACTTAGATTTCCTTGTCTATAGAGGCTACATCGCAGTAACACTTAGATTTCCTAGTCTATAGAGGCTACATCGCAGTAACACTTAGATTTCCTTGTCTATAGAGGCTACATCGCAGTAACACTTAGATTTCCTTGTCTATAGAGGCTACATCGCAGTAACACTTAGATTTCCTTGTCTATAGAGGCTACATCGCATCTATAACATGATACCACGTACTAGCTTTAGATAACTTCAAACAATTTAACATTAGATTTCCTTGTCTATAGAGGCTACATCGCAGTAACACTTAGATTTCCTTGTCTATAGAGGCTACATCGCAGTAACACTTAGATTTCCTTGTCTATAGAGGCTACATCGCATCTATAACATGATACCACGTACTAGCTTTAGATAACTTCAAATAATTTAATATTAGATTTCTTTGTCTATAGAGGCTACATCGCAGTAACACTTAGATTTCCTTGTCTATAGAGGCTACATCGCAGTAACACTTAGATTTCCTTGTCTATAGAGGCTACATCGCATCTATAACATGATACCACGTACTAGCTTTAGATAACTTCAAACAATTTAACATTAGATTTCCTTGTCTATAGAGGCTACATCGCAGTAACACTTAGATTTCCTTGTCTATAGAGGCTACATCGCAGTAACACTTAGATTTCCTTGTCTATAGAGGCTACATCGCAGTAACACTTACATTTCCTTGTCTATAGAGGCTACATCGCAGTAACACTTAGATTTCCTTGTCTATAGAGGCTACATCGCAGTAACACTTAGATTTCCTTGTCTATAGAGGCTACATCGCAGTAACACTTAGATTTCCTTGTCTATAGAGGCTACATCGCAGTAACACTTACATTTCCTTGTCTATAGAGGCTACATCGTAGTAACACTTAGATTTCCTTGTCTATAGAGGCTACATCGCAGTAACACTTACATTTCCTTGTCTATAGAGGCTACATCGCAGTAACACTTAGATTTCCTTGTCTATAGAGGCTACATCGCAGTAACACTTAGATTTCCTTGTCTATAGACGCTACATCGAAGTAACACTTAGATTTCCTTGTCTATAGGGGCTACATCGCAGTAACACTTAGATTTCCTTGTCTATAGAGGCTACATCGCAGTAACACTTAGATTTCCTTGTCTATAGAGGCTACATCGCAGTAACACTTAGATTTCCTTGTCTATAGAGGCTACATCGCAGTAACACTTAGATTTCCTTGTCTATAGGGGCTACATCGCAGTAACACTTAAATTTCCTTGTCTATAGAAGCTACATCGCAGTAACACTTAGATTTCCTTGTCTATAGAGGCTACATCGCAGTAACACTTAGATTTCCTTGTCTATAGAGGCTACATCGCAGTAACACTTAGATTTCCTTGTCTATAGAGGCTACATCGCAGTAACACTTAGATTTCCTTGTCTATAGAGGCTACATCGCAGTAACACTTAGATTTCCTTGTCTATAGAGGCTACATCGCAGTAACACTTAGATTTCCTTGTCTATAGAGGCTACATCGCAGTAACACTTAGATTTCCTTGTCTATAGAGGCTACATCGCAGTAACACTTACATTTCCTTGTCTATAGAGGCTACATCGTAGTAACACTTAGATTTCCTTGTCTATAGAGGCTACATCGCAGTAACACTTACATTTCCTTGTCTATAGAGGCTACATCGCAGTAACACTTAGATTTCCTTGTCTATAGAGGCTACATCGCAGTAACACTTAGATTTCCTTGTCTATAGAGGCTACATCGCAGTAACACTTACATTTCCTTGTCTATAGACGCTACATCGTAGTAACACTTAGATTTCCTTGTCTATAGGGGCTACATCGCAGTAACACTTAGATTTCCTTGTCTATAGAGGCTACATCGCAGTAACACTTAGATTTCCTTGTCTATAGAGGCTACATCGCAGTAACACTTAGATTTCCTTGTCTATAGAGGCTACATCGCAGTAACACTTAGATTTCCTTGTCTATAGACGCTACATCGAAGTAACACTTAGATTTCCTTGTCTATAGGGGCTACATCGCAGTAACACTTAGATTTCCTTGTCTATAGAGGCTACATCGCAGTAACACTTAGATTTCCTTGTCTATAGAGGCTACATCGCAGTAACACTTAGATTTCCTTGTCTATAGGGGCTACATCGCAGTAACACTTAAATTTCCTTGTCTATAGAAGCTACATCGCAGTAACACTTAAATTTCCTTGTCTATAGGGGCTACATCGCAGTAACACTTAGATTTCCTTGTCTATAGAGGCTACATCGCAGTAACACTTAAATTTCCTTGTCTATAGAAGCTACATCGCAGTAACACTTAGATTTCCTTGTCTATAGAGGCTACATCGCAGTAACACTTAGATTTCCTTGTCTATAGAGGCTACATCGCAGTAACACTTAGATTTCCTTGTCTATAGAGGCTACATCGCAGTAACACTTAGATTTCCTTGTCTATAGAGGCTACATCGCAGTAACACTTAGATTTCCTTGTCTATAGAGGCTACATCGCAGTAACACTTAGATTTCCTTGTCTATAGAGGCTACATCGCAGTAACACTTAGATTTCCTTGCCTATAGAGGCTACATCGCAGTAACACTTAGATTTCCTTGTCTATAGAGGCTACATCGCAGTAACACTTAGATTTCCTTGTCTATAGAGGCTACATCGCAGTAACACTAAAATTTCCTTGTCTATAGAGGCTACATCGCAGTAACACTTAGATTTCCTTGTCTATAGAGGCTACATCGCAGTAACACTTAGATTTCCTTGTCTATAGAGGCTACATCGCAGTAACACTTAAATTTCCTTGTCTATAGAGGCTACATCGCAGTAACACTTAGATTTCCTTGTCTATAGAGGCTACATCGCAGTAACACTTAGATTTCCTTGTCTATAGAGGCTACATCGCAGTAACACTTAAATTTCCTTGTCTATAGAAGCTACATCGCAGTAACACTTAGATTTCCTTGTCTATAGAGGCTACATCGCAGTAACACTTAGATTTCCTTGTCTATAGAGGCTACATCGCAGTAACACTTAGATTTCCTTGTCTATAGGGGCTACATCGCAGTAACACTTAGATTGCCTTGTCTATAGAGGCTACATCGCATCTATAACATGATACCAAGTACTAGCTTTAGATAACTTCAAATAATTTAATATTAGATTTCCTTGTCTATAGGGGTTACATCGCAGTAACACTTAGATTTCCTTGTCTATAGACGCTACATCGCAGTAACACTTAGATTTCCTTGTCTATAGAGCCTACATCGCAGTAACACTTAGATTTCCTTGTCTATAGAGGCTACATCGCAGTAACACTTAGATTTCCTTGTCTATAGAGGCTACATCGCAGTAACACTTAGATTTCCTTGTCTATAGAGGCTACATCGCAGTAA
>JBAIZL010000369.1:4652500-4670000 GCA_036971475.1 Prosapia bicincta
GTGTGTGTGTGAGTGTGTGTGTGTGTGTGTTTTTTTTGTTCATCATATGAAGCTATATTCCACATGCTTAACCTATTTTAAACCATCATTATTACCAATACACCTAATGTTCACCATGTTAGGGTTGTATAACTGCCGATGCTGGATGACACACTTGTTTCCCAGTTTCCCATTTACCACTTAGTGGAGTGAGGGGTTTAAACCCCGCTTTTATTTAATTACTGTCACCGTATTCCGGGATGTCCAACACCCAATTAGAGCACTGGATGTCCTCGAATTGAATCCTGCAAACTGTCATAGTAAACGGTTTTAAAACTTTTAAATCTAATCAGACCTAAAAATCCGAATATTACTCCGCATGCTTTAATACGAGATAACTTGTGCTTACGTATACAGAGTAGCACTGAGAGGAAATAATGATGCATTTAATAATATAGTATCGAGATCCACAGCGTTATGTGTGAGAGGAAGACACTCTTGTATTATAGTTTATGCTACAAATATTTCATCCAAACAAATGGATCGTTCTGATTATGGTAAATCTCGTTGTATAAATATTAACTGTATAAGTATTTAGGTTTCTTCATGCAACGTCTTGTAACTTGTGTAATTCTTTTATAAGCGACTGCCTAGACGTTCCACATAAGGTCTTATAGTTTAGATTTTATGCATGCATTATATCTTACAAAGTAACCTAGTTTCTACTCTATCACACTCCATTCTCAATCAAGTTTATAATTAATTACTCTTTAAAACTTTACTATTTTGCCACGTTCGCTTAGCTGTATCTTTAATGGAAAATGGCTCTCCCCCTATCTCTCCCTCTTTCAGCCCCCTCACACTGCGGCGGGCAATATTCTCGTGGAATACATGCCGCAAAAATATAATATGTAAAACATAAAGAGTCTAAAGTTTATGTAAGTAAAACAAACCAAGCCACCGTGGGAAGGGTTTGTAACTTAAAGTTAAGGCAGTTTGCAAGGGGAAGATGGTCAAAATTGGCCTAGAATTACCATCGACATTTCCAGAGATAAAGCAAGACGAGAAAAATCAAAAATAAAGAATAGTAAAATTCCATCAGAAGCACCCTTAAGGAGTTATACGGCTTGATCGAAAAAATGGATTAAATCGATCGGTCTATCAATTTGGCGAGCCGTTACACAAAAGTACAAAAGATGTGCGCGCGTCGATCAGGCGACATCAAGTTAAGCTCCTGATTGGTTGTCAACTCGTGGGAACGGTCTGCAAGTGGGGGTGTTTGCCCGGGGATTGAGCAGGCCTAG
This sequence comes from Prosapia bicincta, assembly GCA_036971475.1. NCBI lineage: Eukaryota > Metazoa > Arthropoda > Insecta > Hemiptera > Cercopidae > Prosapia > Prosapia bicincta. The sequence goes on from JBAIZL010000369.1 coordinate 4,653,784, forward strand.
CGTCTGTTGGAGCCCCAGCTAAACCAGGACTCTCGAAGGGTAAGGTCGGTGTCGGGCGTAGCTCCGGTAAAATAATGAACAATAGTTTTATTACCGTAAATAGTTCAAAAACTATGAGTGGCTAGAGACAGTTCGTTTCGTTGAGATGTCGTGACGCAGTAGTTTCGTAATGGGGCCCCTTTCGCATTTCAAGATCGCAGCGAAAGGGGTTTTCCCATAAATTTTCCATCAATTTATGTGCGAGCGTCGTTAAATGAGTGTGTTGTAGCCTTGCTAGAAAGACAAGGCGATGTGAACAGTGTAACCTAGCAAACAGTTTAAAAAAAGTGTGAGTCTAAATTTCAAACAAAATTAAACAAAATTTAACTAAATTGATAAACGTTTTTAAAAGATTTTTCTTTTTATTTTCTGTATTAAGTGATGCCCAAGAACAGTGTTAAAAGAAGGGCTTAAAGCTAAAATTTTACTGGTAACCGTTGAATATCAAAAGAGGTGCGAATAGCATCGAAGAAAGAAGATGGAAGGATTCAACCAAAGGGTGAAGCGAGCGGATCTACCCGAGGCCTAGCAGACACACAAAGGAATGGAGGATTTCAAAGATGGCGGCAACGCGTGGGAAGCATCCTAGTATTCTTGCGTGAGAACAAAGCCACAGCCACGCCGGATTTTCCCCACCCCGTTGGAGGACAAAGGGAGAGACGGAGAAGAGAGGGAGAAGATAGGCAAGCCATGCTTTGTGTGAAATCAGGTCAGATCTAAACTGTTTTCCTTTTGCAAATTAAAATTTTAATTTGAAGAATTTTTTCTAAATTGGGAAAATGTTACAAAATTTAAATAAATTTTCAATTCATTAACAGTAAACTTTAAATTTTACAAGTAAATGCTGGTGGCTTTGTTTTAAAGAGTGGGGGGTTTTCAAGATGGCGATGCCATAAATGCAGAATTTATATGGTATTTTATGTATGTAAGGGAAATAGAAATTGTAGATTAGAACTTATGTAAAGGGAAAGGGTTTTAAATAAGCAAATCGAATAAAAAGGATTTAAATTAATTAAAGAGTTTAAAATATTATGAAAAAGTAAAGAAATTAAATAAAAGATGTGTTGAAATGAAGTTAAATATAATTCGCTAAAAGTAAATATCCAAGATGGCGGACAAAAAGCCATTGTTTTACAACAGCTGATTGGAAGGCTATGCTTTAGTTTCAGGTGCTCCTATAACAGGAGTGTTATTTCATATAATTAAATTAAACTAAATTGGTAATTTATTTAGAAGAAGTCATTACGACATTTTTCCATATAAACAAATTGACATAAATTGTTTTCTCTTAAAATAAACAAGGGTTCTAACAAATTGAAGCTTTTTAATGTAAACTTTTGATTTTATTTAGAAAAGGGTGAAATTATATATGTGTATGAAATAATTTAAATCAAACCAAGGTTTGAGTAAGAATAAAGGGTTAAGTTAAACAAGAGATTTTAAATTTGTAAGTGGGTCTAGCTAACCAATTTTAATATGTTAATATAAGTTTTCTTTTTTGGATTATAAGTATATATATATATTGTTTATTTCATGATTTATGTGTATTTAAAATAATATCTTGATGGTAGAATAACTTAGAAAGAAAATTGAAATTTTTTGCAAATTGGGTTAAAAATGTAAGTTCTAAAATAAAGGCAAATGGGCTTGTAGCCATTTAGCAAAGGTATACAAAATTTATTAAATAACAATTTCCTTCAGAAATTGCATTGATGAATTTTAAATAAAATTAAATTAAATTTCAGTATGTAAAATTGTCATGAAGAAAGGGTTAATTCAAATGAGAACAAAAGGGTTACATATTTTACATTAAAAGGGTTTAACTATGATTAAATAAGTTGTAAACAAAACTCAGTATTTAAAATTTTAATGAAGAAAGGGTTAACCAAATGATAATCAAAGGGTTAAATATTTTCTAATCAAAGGGTTAAATATTTTCTAATCAAAGGGTTAAATGAATTTAAATAAATTTGTAGATTTTGTAAATGAGTGAAGATATGTTTGAAAAAGGTTTAAATAAGTTTCAGTAAACTTTTTGAATTAAAATATGTATTTAAATATTATAATTTCAATATGGGGAGGTGTTTGGATTTATTCAGCAGATGTTTTAAAAGTTTTTATAAATTATTATTTGATGTTCAGTAAATATTTTGATAATCTTGTAGGAGATATGGCTATATGTTTTATATGTAAATTTTATTTCAGTATGTACTTCATAATTGGTTTTTATATAATTCGATATGTTTTATGAATTTGTTTTTAGGTTGTTTGGTAAAATTGTTTGAAATTTTACCTGCTAAAGTAAATAGAATTTGAATTTTAAATTGCTCTTTTTAAATTGATAAAGATATAGAAAAAATTTTATCATTTAAATGGCTATGTAAAATATGGCCATAAATAAAGTAGTGTGTTTAGAAAGTTTAAATAAATAGAACAAATTGTGAAAAGTAGGGATCTTTCGGAGTGTGTTGAAAAGTAAGGCTTTGCTTGAATCAACGAATATTTGTAATTTGTAACAATTAAAATTGTCAGTAAAAAGTTAAGTAAACAAAACCATATATTGACGTTTAAAATCGTAAGGTTGAGAACCTGGGAAAATAAAATGAAATTAGGACAAGTTGTAAAGGGTTATATTTTCGACAAGTAAGATTGACCGTCAAGTAGAGCAAAGTTTTACGCTTTGGCATACTCTGATTGAAAGGAAATTAAAATCGTAAATTCTTAATTTAAATTTTAAATGTCAACTAATATAAGCAGTATGGTTTCTTAACTGTGTAAGAACCAACACAAAGGATAATTTTAAGTCAAATAAATTGCAGACTGTGCATTGTAATATTAAATTTTAAATTTTTTAAAATAAAAAAATAAAGATTTTTTAACTAACTTGCAAACAAACTGAGTATTATTTTAAACAAGTTTCTTACACTCTCCTACAGTTGATATGGTCATTTCGCCGTTTAGATGTCTTTCAAAAGAACCCATCCCCCGGGAAGACTTACCCTTTAAGGGTAGAATCCGCAGCAAGTTAGGTTTTTTCTTTTTTAAGTCCAGTGACTTGTTCTCTGGCAGATTTTGGCGAGCATTGCACAGCGTTCGTGGTTTTGGCTGCGAGCGGCTCGTTTCAAAATTCTTGCTCTGCAACGGGCGTTGGTTGGTGGGCGGCTTGCTGGTCAACGACGGAAGGGTTGACGGCATTGTGCGTAGGTTGGCTCGGTCCGTTGCAGTTAGTAAGATGGCGCCCTAACGAGTGGGACCAACGGGTAAAGTTGCGGACTTTCCCGTATAAATATTTCGGTCTCTATTAAAATCATAAAAAGACATGGCGAAATTCGACCTAGGAAGTGTAAGAAATAAATAATAAAAGGTTAAAGTAAAGAGTTAGATTGCAGTTTTAGGTTGAAACACTGGTAAATTAATTTAAAAATAAGATAAGAAGTTGAAATTAAGAGGTAAATAGTTTAGAATGAGAAATAGTTTTAAAAGAGTTAAGAAAGTAAAGTAGGGGTAAATTAGTTGTAAGTAAAAAGAGGCAAACACATAGACAAGGCGCGCATAGGAAACACACGCACGACATCCAACGACACTTTTATATAAATTAAAGGATTTTATAGAAAAGTTTAGAATTTGAGTTTAGAAAGAAGGAAAGGATTAAAAACAAAAAGGAGATAAACAGAACAGAAGCCATGGCAACACAAAAGCAGCAGGAAAGAAGTGAAATGGAAAAGCTAATGGCGATACTAAGGAAAGAAAGAGAACAAGATAAATTAGAAAGACAGCAAAAGGAAGAACAGGATGAGGCTAAAAGAAAGCAAAAGGAAGAACAGGATGAGGCTAAAAGACAGCAGGAAAAAGAAAAGGAGAGATTAGAAAGACAGAAGGAGAAAGAACAGGATAGGTTAGAAAGACAAAAGAAGGAAGAACAGGATGAGGCTAAAAGAAAGCAAAAGGAAGAACAGGATGAGGCTAAAAGACAGCAGGAAAAAGAAAAGGAGAGATTAGAAAGACAGGAAGAAAAAGAAAAGAAGAGAGTAGAAAGGCAGAAGAAGGAAGAACAGGAAAGGTTAGAAAGGCAGAAGAAGGAAGAACAGGAAAGGTTAGAAAGGCAGAAGAAGGAAGAACAGGAGAAATTAGAAAGATATAAAGAAAGAGAGCAGGCCGAAAAGAGATGGCAAAATGAGGAAGCGAGGAGGATAAGAGAAGCAGAAGAAAAAGAGGGCAGGAGAAAAAAGAAACAACAAGAGAAAGAACAGGAAAGGAAAGAGCGAGAAGAAAAAGAAAAAAGGGATAGAGAAGAAATGAAACAATTCCAAGAAAGGATGGCGGAAAAGTTTAAAAGTCATAAGGACGACATAGCCCAGCACATGGTGAGCATAGACCCAAGAGTGTCGACTTATGAGAGCAAAGTCGACCAGTTACAAGTAAGGATCGAAAAGGAGGAAGAAGAGCAACTGGAGCAGGACAAGAAAATCGTGGACCTGCAAACAGGCCTGCAGAAAGTGGAAACCAGCGTTAAAAGAGTCGCGGACAAAGTAAGGAGTGCAGGTGCACAAGCGACAAGTGTTAGCTGGGTAAAACCACGGGCCTGGGATTATCAGGAGCTTGCAGGCGCAAAAAGGATCGAATATTACGGAAAAGATAACGAAGATCCGGTAGCGTTTATAAAGAGCATGGAGGAGCTCTTTGATGAAGTAGACCCCATGTTGGAAGAAGAGACCAAACTGAAGATGGTGGTCAGAAATTTAAAGGGAACGGCAGAAGGCTGGTGGAAGGCCGTTATGAATCCAGGAGACCAGTATGGACAGTTTAAGGCTAAGTTTTTAGCCCGATACTGGGGTTTTGAAGCGCAAGAAAAGATAAGGCGGCAGTTAGACACTGGGAGGTATTATGAGATGGGACCCTACAGCAAGTCCGAATACTTCGTAGTAATGGTTAACAAAGCCAGAAATTTGGACCCGCCGATACCAGAGCGATACCTTGTGAACAAGGTGATGACGCATTTCGGAAAGGAGGTCCGGAATGCTAGCCTTGGAGTTCATAGGGAGTCAGTGGCCAGTGCCATTGATTTCCTGAACGGCGTGGAGACGGACAACGGAAGCCGGGGTATAAATGGGAGAGAGGTGCCGCCTAGGTACCAACAGAGGCCACCTCCAAATATGAGGCCTCCTCACCCAAGGAACAACACCAATGGGAACCCCAGGCCGGAGAGAGAGACCAGACCACCTCCAAGGCAGAACATGGAACCAAGAGAACTCAGGACAAGGAGTCCAAAAAACGAGGCGGGAGGGTCTCGTGCGAAATAGAAGAGAGCAGACAACATGGAGACAGACAATGGCGAGAAAAAGGAACCGAGACCCGGAACAAAGGAATAAAAAAGAGTATTAGTAGTATAAAGAAGAGTAAAAGGATAGTAAAAGAAAAAGAGAGGCAGAAAGGAGTTACATCTGACAGGGAAGCGAGCAAAAACGTGCTGGAAGGAGAAGGCAAAAGGGAACAGAGTGGAAACAGGGCGATGGGTGGGGCTGAGCCCAAGGATGCTGTAGAACAGCTACCCAGTAACAGTAAAGGAGGAAGAAAGGAAGAGATTGAGAAAAATAGTAGGCAGCAGGAAGCTGCGAAACAGGGAGGCCCAAAGAGTTCCAGTGACCTAGCCAAGATCCAAGAAGGAAACAGAAATGTAAGCAAACTAGAAGAGACTCCGAATCAGGAAAATAAAGAAGGAGATGAAAAGCCAGAAAAGATAAGAGCCACAGCTCAACAGCCAGATATGGAACAAAAAAGGAAGTTAGGAGGTCTCAATATGGAGATACGAGACGACCTGCTCGAGGAGGAAGGTTTGTTGCCCCGACAATCCCAGAATTCTGAGGAATGCCCTGCACTCATAGGCGCTATCTGGCAACAGGTAGTGCGTGTTGAGATTGACACCGGCGCGGACGTGTCCGTTATACAGGGCAACCTGTATAACGAGCTGAAGCGCCAAGGGAAAGAATTCTTGGAATTGCCGGTAAGCAATACGGGCATTATCATGGCGGTGAAGACACCCCAGATAAGAGTCTGTAAGCAGGCCTTTATTCCTCTGAGTTTGGGAGGTCATGTAATAGAGAGTAGCTTCATGGTGGTGGAACGCTTACGGGCGGAAATTGTCATGGGTTGCGATCTGTTACATCGACTGAAAGCCCGTATCAACATGGAGAGACGCTTCATGACTTTCGAGGTCGAAGGAGAGATGGCCAGTCTCGACTTCATAAGACCTAAACAAGACCATCCAAACACAGCCATTACTAACTTGGAAGCTCAGGAAGGAGAAGAAGTAAGATCTACACAAGACCATCCAGGAGAGCTCCAAGAGATTAGTAGAAGAGCAAAAATCGACAAGGTGGGATGGATTGGTACAAGCGAAGAAGAGGGGCTTGTACTGGCGCCAGCCGAACACCAGGCTGACGTCGTTACCCCTATCGAGAACCCGGAGTGGCCGAGTCTCGGGGGGGGATTGGGACATGGATCCCAATCTGAAGGAAATGTTGGAGCAGAAGTGGCAAAGGAAAAACCAAATGCAAAAATAGTACAGAGAGGTAGTAAACTGGAGAAAAAGGGAAAACCAGAAGGCCAGGAGGCAAAAGAAATAGAGCAAAAAGAAGGCAAGAAGGGAGCAGCAGCTTTAAGCAAAAGAAGAGGAGCCGATGGCAAGGCAGACAGAAATGTGCCGGAAGGGAGGAGCAAAGAAGGTCACACACGTGGAACTAGGGCGGTAAAAAGGGCAGAGCCCGAGAAAGCCGAAAGTAGGCACCAAAAGTATAAAGGACAAGAGGAAGAAATAGGAGGAAAGGTACAGAGAGGACAAGGAGGCCCAGGATGTTCCTACGACCATGCGGAAATCCCGGAAGGAAACAAGGATGCGAGCGAGCCAGAGGAAAAGAAAAACAAACGTAATAGGAAGAAAAAAGGAGGAGAAAAGAAAACTCAGGACAAGGCAAAACGAAGTAGACCCAGATACAGGATGAGGAGGAGATTAAGTGTTGTAAATTGGAAGAGTAGAGTAAAGAGAAAGAAACACAAAAATTTTAAAAATGGCCAATCACTGAAACCACGTCGAGTATACAATGTAAGAAACCTGAGTACAATACAGCAGCAGGATAAAAATAAATCAATTCTCACAAAGACTCAGGAGGAAAGGCTGGGAAAATTAATAGAAGAATACAATGAGGTATTCAGCGAGACTCCAGGAAGGTCAAACAAGTATAAACATAAATTGAAAATATATGAGGATAAACCATTTATAAAGAGGAGTTATCCGATCCCTATAAACTATAGGAAACAGGTCCAACAGGAAATCGACGTTATGCTAGCCAACGACATCATTGAGAGGTCAAGAACGCCATACATCAACCCGATGGTAATGGTCCTCAAGCCAGACAAGTCCATCAGACTATGCCTTGATGCTAGGAGACTAAATGACATCACTGTACCAGATTACGAAAGCGCACCAGCGATTGACGAGATTCTAAGGAAAGGAAGATGTAAGAGGTATATCTCCAAGATTGATCTCACGTCTAGTTTTTGGCAAATACCTCTTACACACGACTCCAAGAAGTATACGGGGTTCCTCTTCAACAACAAGGTGTACAACTTCAAGGTAGTGCCTTTCGGACTACAGAACTCCTTAGCGGCATTGGTTAGGACGGTGGATTTGACGCTGGGACAGGAATTAGAGGAAAACATTCTAGCATACGTCGACGACCTGTTATGCTTGTCTGAGACGTTCGAGGAACACCTCGAACATTTAAGAACGATCTTCACCAAATTCAGGGAAGGAAACTTGACCATAAATCCAAGAAAAACATTTTTCTGTCAGGAGGAGGTGAAATTCCTAGGATACATCTTTACTCAGGAAGGGGTACGAACAGACCCAGAAAAGCTACAGGCAATACACGATTTCCCAGTGCCTAAGAATAAAAAGCAGTTACAATCGTTTCTAGGATTTGTGAATTACTATGCTCGTTTTACGAGCAAGTATTCACAGGAAACCTCACCTCTTTTAAAGCTCCTGCGCAAGCAACAACCCTGGATTTGGAACTCAGACATGCAGGCGGCTTTTGATCGTGTCAAAGGGTTGTTTCTCGAGGCAGTAACGATTACACACCCAAGAGCTGGGCAGGATGTTTTCCTACAAACGGATGCCAGCCAAATAGCGATAGCAAGTCAACTCTATCAAAAGGACGATAACGGGGATTTGGTGGTTATTGGATTCGCTAGTAGGACCCTCAAGAAAGCAGAATTGTCATACAGCGTGTGCGAGAAAGAACTGCTGGCCATAGTGCACGGCCTCAAGAAATTTAGACCACTTATATTAGGAGCGCCGTTGCACATCATCACTGATAACAAGGCATTGCAATTTTTAAACACTTGCAACTTCACCAACTCTCGCATCACCAGATGGACACTAGCGATCCAAGAATACCAACCCTCCGTTATTCACTGCCCCGGCAAGGAGAACATACCTTGCGATACGGTCAGCCGCATGTACCAGGCACAAAGCGGGACCGGAAAACTAAAGAACGAGCAGGCAGTTATCAGGCTAAATGAAATGAAAAGCGAGAGACCCTTAAGACAAATAGTCCTATCATTGAAAGAAGGACAAAGGGAACAAATAGATTTAAATGATATAACAGAAAATATACAAAGGTACCCGAGATACGAGGTAATAGAAGGATATTTGTGTTTTAAAGTGAGAGGAAAAAATAAAATAGTGATTCCAGAAGGGAACATTGAGCCACTCATAAATGAAGTACACCAGGTGTACTTGCACATTGGGAGAAATAAATTGGCAAAAATGCTAGGTCGGAGCTTCTATATAAAGAATATGTACCAAAGGGTTATGGAAGTGATAAGGAGATGCAAAATATGTCAATATGCTAAGCACACTAACAGGTACTCACAAGCATTAACAAGACCAATCCTTACACAACAACCAGGGGAAATGGTTGCCGTAGACTTCTTAGGGCCCCTGCCCAGGAGTATAGGAGGGGCGAGACACGTACTAGTGATCCTTGACGTGTTCTCAAAGTTCCTAAAATTATACGCTGTGAAAAGCCCGAACTCCAAAACCTCCATCGATCGCATGACTGAGTATTTTAATACAGTGGGAAAACCGATTAAAATTCTTACCGATTTCGGCGCGGCATTTACCTCCAAACAGTGGAAAGAATGGATCGAGGCAGTAGGAGTGCGACACATTCTTATCCCTGTTCGGCATCCCCAGGTAAATTTAGCCGAGCGTATAAATCGAGATTTGGGAAGAATTTTACGGACATACTGTAGTAATGCACAATCCTCATGGCAAAAATACTTGCAATACATAGAAAAAAATCATAACCAAATGCCACACGAGATCACAGGCTACACGCCGGCAATGGTCCACTGGGGAGTGGAAACAAACTATGTATGGGAAGGATATATCCCTGAGGGTTGTAGGAATGCGGTAGTGGAGACTAGGAGGGAGATGCTTCAGAAAGTATTTCAGCGAATTAGGACTAAGGGAGACTACAGAGCAGCAAGGACAAATAGAACCTGTAAGGAGACGCACTTCCAAGTCAACGACCTAGTATTAATCACAAGGCATAACCGCTCCAATGTGCAAAGAAAAGAGACAGAAAAGTTACTATTGATTTACGAAGGCCCATTTAAAATAACCAGGAAACTAGGGCGTAAGACCTATGAAGTGGCCAATATTGTGACAAATAAAGTAAGAGGAAGGTACGATGTTAAAGATATAAAATTATACGTAGACTAATAATAAACAAGGAAGCCTGATAGCTGACCTGACTGCAAGATAAAGAAATGTATGTTGCCGTAGAGCAACAAATATCGATCCAAAGTTGTGTTTACAGTAGAAGCATTGACCCAAGCAAAAAATATGAGGAAGTAGCTTTACTACGCAAGGTCACAGCTGTGTGGAGCGGCCGACTAATGCGTAGGCAAGATAACGACAGCTGATAGGGACAGCGCCAGAGAGTGAGAGGGGAACACCTGAACATCGTTCCTCACTCAAGATAAGGAGCGTAAGTAAGTAACTGCTGATAAATTGTAAGAACTTGGTTAGATATTTTGTAGTGTATTTATAAGAAATGTAAAATGTTTATAAGTATGTAATGAAAAACTAAAATAAAGCCACTAACGAGGGTATAAATGTAGGAAAATTAAGAAATGGAAAATTTAAGAAAAATTTTAAATTTTTTAACTTTTAAAAAATCAAGCAAAGAGAAAACAAGATCAGATTTATTGTAATAAGCCTGTGAGTGAACAGTGAGAGTTGTGAGTTTTATAAAAATGTATGTACTTAGGGTTGTACTTATTAATATTGTGAAAGTTTTTTAAGTGTTTCAGTGAGAAGAAGTAGAAGAGGACCAAGGACAAATAGATATATAAGTAAGGTAAATTAAGAGTTAGCTAGCACCCACAAATAAAACAGGAAAACAGATAAATCTCGAAAAATAAAAAATTTTTTTTTGTATAAGTAAAATTTTTTTTTGAAGATACTTTGCAAAAAATTTTATTTTGTCTCAATTTTAAAGGGGGATATTGCGGCGGGCAATATTCTCGTGGAATACATGCCGCAAAAATATAATATGTAAAACATAAAGAGTCTAAAGTTTATGTAAGTAAAACAAACCAAGCCACCGTGGGAAGGGTTTGTAACTTAAAGTTAAGGCAGTTTGCAAGGGGAAGATGGTCAAAATTGGCCTAGAATTACCATCGACATTTCCAGAGATAAAGCAAGACGAGAAAAATCAAAAATAAAGAATAGTAAAATTCCATCAGAAGCACCCTTAAGGAGTTATACGGCTTGATCGAAAAAATGGATTAAATCGATCGGTCTATCAATTTGGCGAGCCGTTACACAAAAGTACAAAAGATGTGCGCGCGTCGATCAGGCGACATCAAGTTAAGCTCCTGATTGGTTGTCAACTCGTGGGAACGGTCTGCAAGTGGGGGTGTTTGCCCGGGGATTGAGCAGGCCTAGCGTCTGTTGGAGCCCCAGCTAAACCAGGACTCTCGAAGGGTAAGGTCGGTGTCGGGCGTAGCTCCGGTAAAATAATGAACAATAGTTTTATTACCGTAAATAGTTCAAAAACTATGAGTGGCTAGAGACAGTTCGTTTCGTTGAGATGTCGTGACGCAGTAGTTTCGTAATGGGGCCCCTTTCGCATTTCAAGATCGCAGCGAAAGGGGTTTTCCCATAAATTTTCCATCAATTTATGTGCGAGCGTCGTTAAATGAGTGTGTTGTAGCCTTGCTAGAAAGACAAGGCGATGTGAACAGTGTAACCTAGCAAACAGTTTAAAAAAAGTGTGAGTCTAAATTTCAAACAAAATTAAACAAAATTTAACTAAATTGATAAACGTTTTTAAAAGATTTTTCTTTTTATTTTCTGTATTAAGTGATGCCCAAGAACAGTGTTAAAAGAAGGGCTTAAAGCTAAAATTTTACTGGTAACCGTTGAATATCAAAAGAGGTGCGAATAGCATCGAAGAAAGAAGATGGAAGGATTCAACCAAAGGGTGAAGCGAGCGGATCTACCCGAGGCCTAGCAGACACACAAAGGAATGGAGGATTTCAAAGATGGCGGCAACGCGTGGGAAGCATCCTAGTATTCTTGCGTGAGAACAAAGCCACAGCCACGCCGGATTTTCCCCACCCCGTTGGAGGACAAAGGGAGAGACGGAGAAGAGAGGGAGAAGATAGGCAAGCCATGCTTTGTGTGAAATCAGGTCAGATCTAAACTGTTTTCCTTTTGCAAATTAAAATTTTAATTTGAAGAATTTTTTCTAAATTGGGAAAATGTTACAAAATTTAAATAAATTTTCAATTCATTAACAGTAAACTTTAAATTTTACAAGTAAATGCTGGTGGCTTTGTTTTAAAGAGTGGGGGGTTTTCAAGATGGCGATGCCATAAATGCAGAATTTATATGGTATTTTATGTATGTAAGGGAAATAGAAATTGTAGATTAGAACTTATGTAAAGGGAAAGGGTTTTAAATAAGCAAATCGAATAAAAAGGATTTAAATTAATTAAAGAGTTTAAAATATTATGAAAAAGTAAAGAAATTAAATAAAAGATGTGTTGAAATGAAGTTAAATATAATTCGCTAAAAGTAAATATCCAAGATGGCGGACAAAAAGCCATTGTTTTACAACAGCTGATTGGAAGGCTATGCTTTAGTTTCAGGTGCTCCTATAACAGGAGTGTTATTTCATATAATTAAATTAAACTAAATTGGTAATTTATTTAGAAGAAGTCATTACGACATTTTTCCATATAAACAAATTGACATAAATTGTTTTCTCTTAAAATAAACAAGGGTTCTAACAAATTGAAGCTTTTTAATGTAAACTTTTGATTTTATTTAGAAAAGGGTGAAATTATATATGTGTATGAAATAATTTAAATCAAACCAAGGTTTGAGTAAGAATAAAGGGTTAAGTTAAACAAGAGATTTTAAATTTGTAAGTGGGTCTAGCTAACCAATTTTAATATGTTAATATAAGTTTTCTTTTTTGGATTATAAGTATATATATATTGTTTATTTCATGATTTATGTGTATTTAAAATAATATCTTGATGGTAGAATAACTTAGAAAGAAAATTGAAATTTTTTGCAAATTGGGTTAAAAATGTAAGTTCTAAAATAAAGGCAAATGGGCTTGTAGCCATTTAGCAAAGGTATACAAAATTTATTAAATAACAATTTCCTTCAGAAATTGCATTGATGAATTTTAAATAAAATTAAATTAAATTTCAGTATGTAAAATTGTCATGAAGAAAGGGTTAATTCAAATGAGAACAAAAGGGTTACATATTTTACATTAAAAGGGTTTAACTATGATTAAATAAGTTGTAAACAAAACTCAGTATTTAAAATTTTAATGAAGAAAGGGTTAACCAAATGATAATCAAAGGGTTAAATATTTTCTAATCAAAGGGTTAAATATTTTCTAATCAAAGGGTTAAATGAATTTAAATAAATTTGTAGATTTTGTAAATGAGTGAAGATATGTTTGAAAAAGGTTTAAATAAGTTTCAGTAAACTTTTTGAATTAAAATATGTATTTAAATATTATAATTTCAATATGGGAAGGTGTTTGGATTTATTCAGCAGATGTTTTAAAAGTTTTTATAAATTATTATTTGATGTTCAGTAAATATTTTGATAATCTTGTAGGAGATATGGCTATATGTTTTATATGTAAATTTTATTTCAGTATGTACTTCATAATTGGTTTTTATATAATTCGATATGTTTTATGAATTTGTTTTTAGGTTGTTTGGTAAAATTGTTTGAAATTTTACCTGCTAAAGTAAATAGAATTTGAATTTTAAATTGCTCTTTTTAAATTGATAAAGATATAGAAAAAATTTTATCATTTAAATGGCTATGTAAAATATGGCCATAAATAAAGTAGTGTGTTTAGAAAGTTTAAATAAATAGAACAAATTGTGAAAAGTAGGGATCTTTCGGAGTGTGTTGAAAAGTAAGGCTTTGCTTGAATCAACGAATATTTGTAATTTGTAACAATTAAAATTGTCAGTAAAAAGTTAAGTAAACAAAACCATATATTGACGTTTAAAATCGTAAGGTTGAGAACCTGGGAAAATAAAATGAAATTAGGACAAGTTGTAAAGGGTTATATTTTCGACAAGTAAGATTGACCGTCAAGTAGAGCAAAGTTTTACGCTTTGGCATACTCTGATTGAAAGGAAATTAAAATCGTAAATTCTTAATTTAAATTTTAAATGTCAACTAATATAAGCAGTATGGTTTCTTAACTGTGTAAGAACCAACACAAAGGATAATTTTAAGTCAAATAAATTGCAGACTGTGCATTGTAATATTAAATTTTAAATTTTTTAAAATAAAAAAATAAAGATTTTTTAACTAACTTGCAAACAAACTGAGTATTATTTTAAACAAGTTTCTTACACTCTCCTACAGTTGATATGGTCATTTCGCCGTTTAGATGTCTTTCAAAAGAACCCATCCCCCGGGAAGACTTACCCTTTAAGGGTAGAATCCGCAGCAAGTTAGGTTTTTTCTTTTTTAAGTCCAGTGACTTGTTCTCTGGCAGATTTTGGCGAGCATTGCACAGCGTTCGTGGTTTTGGCTGCGAGCGGCTCGTTTCAAAATTCTTGCTCTGCAACGGGCGTTGGTTGGTGGGCGGCTTGCGCGCGCGTGCTGGTCAACGACGGAAGGGTTGACGGCATTGTGCGTAGGTTGGCTCGGTCCGTTGCAACACACATACACTACACACGCAGGCAGCCAAGCGAGCACACGCGAGCACACACACACACACACATGGATACTATGTAATCGGATTTTCTGTTACAATAATAATTTTCAAAGTGTTATTATAATTATTAGATACATTAGTCAATATATTTTAACAAAAACACATTCTTACATTAAACTAAAGAACTTTTAGTTTTAAATTTATCCTACTATTTTAATAGTATGATAAGATAAAACAAAACAACCATCAACTATAATAGTTTTAATATGAACAAAACACAAAGAAAGTTGTACAACTCAGTGACATGTTGTTGGAAATAGATCTCCATCTGTAATTTTAGTTCATGCTGTGGAAATGTAGGAAGTCATTTCAATATGGAGCTACTTCTCGCACAGATTCGCCATAACAATATGTTTGGAAGATCTGTGGCAACTCAAGTCCTTGCATCTTTGCAGTTTGGTCACGCGAAGCTTATGTAAGAGGGCTATGTAAGACAAAACTAACCATTGTACAAGAAACGTCTGGCCAAAATGTGAATAACCTATCTAAGGGAACAAACATTTTGAACCCCGCTTGTCAAACCCAGAAAACGGTCCCCTACCTCTCCATTACACATTAAATTGCGATTTATGGAAAACTTCTATAAAGCAAAGTACCAAAATGAGTTGATTTTATTTATATATATATACAGGTATATGATATTACTCCTAGAATACGTGATGCAATAATAAAGGAAATCCACTCCTAACGTTTCAATACTCTCCTATGTTGACGCGTTTCGGAGTAACTCCATTTTCAATACTTCAACCCTACTCTAAATAAAACATATAGAGATATTCCTAAAAGAAATGAAGATGAGTATATTAATAATTTAAAGAAAATATTTGTGTAGGCCCACAAACTACGCGAATAATGCTGGGCAACAAATTTGAAGAGTGATTAATTGTCAGAAAAAACTAAGATGACATTAGCTTATAAAAATGTCTACAAGATTTTAAAGAATTACAAAGCGAATAATTATCGTAACTTAAGAACTTGATTGAGTTTTACAAAGCAACCGGATGCAATATATCTTTATAGATACATCTCTTGCGTTCCCAATTTGATATTTGCCTGTAAATCTTGTTACGGTTAGCAAGAAATAGGCTTAAGACAATCATGGAAAAGCTGTAACAATGAAAATGTAAACCTTATACACAAAAAATGAATTAACTGCTTGTCTATTTAGGGTATGATAAGTTTTATGATAATGCATGGATTAAGTGCATAAAATATTTTGTATAACATCCATTCAAAATAGAAAAACACGGAGGGATTCGAAATCAGAGTAAAATATACCTCTAGAATCATATAATTCACTTTGTGCTACTATAGTTTTATTCTGCTCCTCAACCTTATTTTAGCGGTTTTACTTTTTTTTATAACTGACACTCACACACTTGTAGAGTTTACTTTCAAGGTGTTTTTACGAAATTATTTGTAACCCCAATTTTGCTCATCAACTAGTTTGTTAAAATCAACACCTTTGCGACTCCCTTACCTGACAGTAAAGTTGCTGTAAGTTTAAGACATCCCGCAGCTAAGAACTAAACTTTTAAATGCATTCCGTAAAGTTTTGGCTCATTCCACTCGTCCTCAGTTATAACGGTCACTATTGTAATAGAGAACCCATTTATATTGAAATAATTCTTTGTAAAATCTACCATTCATAAAATCCTTTACTTCCGACTTTTAATTAAATTTCCAACTTTTAATTCCAAAACTTTTCTCTGAAACCTTTAAAGAGTGTAATAAATGAACACACTTGAGAGACATAAAACCTTCCTAAAAGAAGCCGTTACACTTAGGGCGTAGAGGAACAGCCATGTTGTGAGGTAAGAGCATTTTCAGCAC